>JAQGBQ010001127.1:0-13299 GCA_034698485.1 Vertagopus arboreus
GCTTTTGGCATTATAGCTTTTGTCTGTATAGTTTATGGCATTATAGCTTTTGTCTGTATAGCTTCTGGTATGGAACCGTAATCTATAGTATACGTGAAACATTCAATTTGTTTTTTGAAAAGGTGATGTACAAGTATGTGCCTATATGCATAGAATTAATAATGCTCAATATTGCTAAATTTACACATCCATGTGTTAAATAGTATTAATCAATCTTACAATTAAAATCTATTTTAATCATTATATTTATTAGTTTAATTATTTATCAGAATTTTAATTAGAATATCATATCATTACACTCAAATTTATTTATTCTACGGAAATGTTCAAAATAAAAAACGGTATGTCGCTATAAATACAGTAATAAACTTCATTGAAGCAAACTCGTATCCGACCAACTGCCACCTGGCCAACTACCACCAAGGTCAACTGCCACCTGGCTAACTCCTACCCAGTTTCGGCCTACTACCACCCTAGCCTTTTGCCACCGCAATGATACTACCTATGGCAATGATACTACCTAACCTTATCTTATTGGTGGTATCATTGCCATAAATTGTACCATTGACGGGGTGCAAAAGTCCGGAAAATTTGTAAGCTAGGTGGCAATTTACCAAGTGGGAATTGCCTAGGTGGGAGTTGGCTGGTGTTGCAGTAGCCCTAGAACCAAGCAGAATTTATTGATTTTTATTACTTACAACGAATTGGTTCACATCTAGAAATAATTGTACCAGAATTTGACATTTCTGGATATTTGGATGACACGGAAGGATTTGAAAATAATTCTAGAACCCTTTCCTGCAAACTTGCTCATAATTATGGGTATTTAGATTTCAAATCATATCATCATTTCAGTAAAAAAATATCCAAAAGCTTGAGTATAGGTAGATGCGAATGCATTTGTTTTGAAAAATAAAAATGCAAATAGTACCCACTGAAAAGCAAAACCTTTGAGCTTGTATTTGACTTTGAGTTTCCACAAATAAACCGCCAAACTCCAATTGTCATTCCAATTTTTTTCCAAAATAAAGGCAAGACAGCTAAGACAAACTAAACCGAAAGAAATACAGTAAAGTGAAATCAAATTGGAAAAAGAGATGTAATCATTAGATATTGGACCCCAGTAGTTTAATTCTCTACTTTCACGACTTCGGATCAATTTTCGTTCAAAATCGTCTTGAGCTTCCCAAACGGTTAGAAATCCAAACTCTCTAAATTGTTCCATGGTGAATTTAAGCTGAGGCGATATATGTGAATCGAACGTCCAATAGTTCATTCCAACGTTTAAACGTTGATCCACAAGAAAGCAACTGTGATTTTGGAATTTCATTTGAAACAATTCCGTGTTTTCTCCGATTTCACTGGTAGAAGATGTATCATAAACAGCCATTTTGGAATTCGTGCCGTTATACATAGACTCAATATTATTCGGGTCAACATATCGGGTCACATAGATCAAAGTGTCGTTAAATTTATCGAGAACAAAATTTTCTATGAATGCATCTTTAACGAGCTTAATCACGTTGTATGGATTAAAATGCAGTATTTTGAAACCCGCGTTAATGAGCTCACTTAAATTGGCGTGCGGAGTAATTTTATCAGGGGAGATGAGACTAGCGGTGAAAAATGTTTCGTAGTATGATCCGGATGTAAGAAAAACAGTTAAAAATAGTAGATTACCTGCAACCATATGTCGACTTGGACACGACTGTCTGAGAAGCATAGCTATTATGTACACAATGGTCCGAATCGTATCTTTGATACTCCGCTTTTTTGTTTTGATTGAAATGAATACGGCCACCGAAATGATCGTTGCCACCAGCCAGATCCAAATGGATAGATCAAAAGGTGAGAACCACATTTTGAAACTTACTGCCTCTGATCTAACGATCCGTTCGCAGTAAAATATTCGACTCCAAGTTTCTCCAAGAGAAAAGTAAGACATTTGAGCAATACAAATACCCTCGCAATCAGCTGGTATAAAAGTATGCGAATATACCAGGCCGTAGAGTGAAGCGGTATTGACGTCAATAGCATACTCCGCTGTAAAATTGTGAATTTGAGCAAGGCTTTCCATTATTAAAATTTTGGAATTGCATTCGTGATTATTTATAAAGTTTTGTTTTTTGTTACGACTCCGATAAATTGATAAGCAGAATGGACTCGATGGTTCAACTTCGTCGTTCAAAAGCGTTATCTTAATTTTTCCCCAAAATATTTTCGCTGCCACAACCGTCCATTTTCCAACGTATTTTCTGCGCAAATTTCCCAAAACTAAGGACCTGCAGAACGCACAGAAAAATCCCCAGTGGTACGTTTTTCCTAAATCAGTGCTCGCTGCCCAAAACATTCGAGATTGCATTGTAAAATACAACAGAGCAAATTTACTTTGGTAATTGTGTGTAACAACAATGAAAGCGGCTCTGTCTAGATATGTATAGTTGGTATTCTGCAGGTAAACACTCTTCATACGAATTAGATCTTCTGTCAATTGTACCACAACGTTTAAAACACAACCTTCGGAAACTTCATGAGTTGGATTCACGACTATTGTGTCATTTGAATTATATACTGTCCATAATGGGTTATGTTCTCGATTCAAATGAATTATTTTCTCTAAGACGTCCCAGGACTCAAAGTCGTCATGAAATGTTTTCATGTGGACAGTACACTTCCCAAAAGAACTTAAGTCTACGTTTCCTAAAACACTTGAAATAAAGTAGAGGATTAAAACTAGAAAGAAAAAACGAAATAAAGGCCGTTTTTTGGTTTCCATTTCTGTGCACTTAGTTCTTTATAAAATGTTCCATTCACTGTCAATACTCGATTGGTACAAAAGACCGAAGAAAAGTTAGTAAAATAGATTGGAAACTGGCGAGAGGGATTCAATATTGTTTGATTATAAAACAATGGTACGTGGACAAAGGATTGGTGAACATAATTTAAACGGAAATTAAGATTTGGTATTCGTGTCAACTTTTGTGCTTGGTGGCTTTTTTCAGGCTTTAGCTTTAGTCGTCCAAAACGAGCTAATTTAGAAACTATTATCTTTTGACCAAGTTACAATTAAATTGTACATAATATCCTTTCTGTTAAAACACAGGAAATTAAAATCTTGAATAAATTCAAGACGATCCTCTCAAAACCATATATTACACATACTAAAAATGATAAAAACATTTTAAACGAGTTTTAATTTAATTTATTTTTTGTCGGTCCATGCCTTTACACAATTTTTTATGAAGAAAATATTAAATTTCATGTACTATTTAAGTTGTCTTGAGATTAAAAAGGAATTTGTCAACCATTTACTAACCTGAAGTACGAAATCGTTGGCAAATTCTTTGATATAGATTGTTGTTGGCTATCGAAACACAAATGATTATTTTTTTTAAAATAAAATCAAGGTTTATATGACAATCAAAAATTCATCCCAGTATGGAATTCGATTTTCTTTCTGAAATTTTCCATTACATTTTTTATTTTAAAAAACTTCCATATTTGAGGCTATTTTTTCTCCATTTGTCTTTTAATATTGTGGAGTTATCTAGTCTATTTTGAAACTTGGAGTATCTAGCGTTAAAATGCCGAAAAAATTTCAAAAAAACCTGTAGTAATTTGGTGCCATGGATTTTGGAGGATTCATCTCGATAAAATAAATTTTTATTTGCTAACCTTCGAAAAGATTTTTTTTCTTCAGGGACATACATAAAAAATGATTAGAAATTACAAATTCTTGATTAATAATTGACTTTAAAGATTGACCCATTTGACGGAGCTCAGTACTTGACCCTTAGATGTGCTTAGAAACAAAACTTAAACAACAAAATTCTCAGGAGCCGCCCTTTACAAATTTTGTAAAATTCCTCAGTGAACTTTGTGCCCTAAGGTGTTATCTACATTTAGATTTTTTGTTGATACCGCTATCCCGTCGGAGTCAAGAGTTATTCTTATCGGATATTAAAAATTTTTGCTCGCGATCTAAATATTCCCACATACTATAAAATTCCGAAAGAATACCAAAACATTTTAAACGATTTCCAATTTTATTTATTTCACATAACTAATACTTAGTTGGCATTGTCTTTCCACAATTTATGTGTCAAAATAAATTCTTATAATTTGTACTACAAAATGTGCTTAAAATTCTGGGAGGGTTAAACATATGCCTTGGTAAACGAATTATTTTATTTAAAAAATTGAATAAATTAATCTATTTATGGTTTGTACAGATAGAATACGTCAATCCAATCTAATTATTTATTCATCAAGTTGGAAGCAAACGAGTAATTTAATGTAATGTATGTCAATATTGCTTGTTTATGCACAACCTTTATTAACTTGCCGCAAATTCATCTTCATCGGGTCAAGGTTCATGATAAGTGATGTCATATAAATAATAATACAGCTGTTAGAGTAGATTGAACTTCTTGAAGAAATAATTATTCTCCAGTTAACATTTCAACCAGAAACATCTCATTCTAAAGGATATTTAATAAATTAGTAAATAAATCTGGGCAAAAGCTACAACCTGATCATCAAAGGTGGCAAGATACAAATACAAGATAAATTTTCTTAGTGAGCCAAAATACAGATACAAGATATGTATCTAATATACAAAAATTGTATCTTAAATACCTTTGGTTTAAACATATTCTTGAAGATACAGATACCCATTTCTCAATTTATCAAGATACAAGATACAGATACTAATTTCTCAATTTTTCAAGATACAAAATAGAGATACAGGGTAAAGTATCTAAGATACAAAATAATATCTTGTATCTTCAGATCAGTATCTTGCCCACCTTTGCTAATCATTCATTTGATTTCAGATGGAAGTGAAAACGTTATATATTGCAGTGGCGTTGCTAGTTGTCCTCATCACAGTACAAGAATCAGTGTCCAGACCTACAGTTGGCGGTTGGGCTCAGTATCTCAAACGATTTGGAATACATGACCCCGCACGACGAGCCTCTTCTCAACAGTCTGATAGCTCGGTAAGCAATTTTACCTTACCTGACATTACATATTTTGAGAATTTTAAGCCCGAGGCAGGGCTTATGGAATCAATAAGGGTTTTTGTGTTCTGTTTTTTATTTAATGAGTTTAAAAAGATTAAAATTGTTGATAAAGTCATAGATATATAAATACTAGTAAAATTATACTATTCAAAAATTGAGCTTCTTGATTGGAAGTGTCACAATAAAAGTCAAACCGATTTGAATCATGTTGGGCTTAAAATCCTTATTAGGTCAAGGTTTTAGATATGTTTGAAGATGGGCGAAATCGGTTGATAAAAAATTATTTTTCGAGGTAAAAAATCTTAAAAGCGTACTGCTCATAGAATCTTTTCACTCTGTACACAAATTCACACAATTTCAAGATTTTTTCTATATATCTTTTTTTCTATATATTTTTTATTTTTGAAAATCCGACGGTCAAACCCCTCAACTACTAATGGCCAATTTACAAAAAAATGAATTTATCCCTTTTAGTGGAAGGATAAACTCTTATCCTTTAATGAAGTTATAAATTTGAAAAGTGGTGTTAAATGATAACTATTTTTGACACAGGAGGAGAAGCAAATGAACTCAAGCTTGGGTTTTGGCTATTTGCTGGTATTAAATTTGAAATATTTTTTCTAAAAAAAAACAATTAAAATTTAGTAGTACTTCATAAACTATAACTATGTTTTTTCATAGGGGTTGGAGCTCATGGAGCGAATCTTGGTGCAAATGCTGGTATTTAATCTTGAAATATATTGTTCCCAGAAAAACAATTAAAAATGCGTAGTATTAAATAAACAATTGCTATATTTCTTCATAGGTAATGGAGCTGGATTAGATTTTAAATTGGGTTGGTATTTCGTTTTGAAATAAATGTTTTCTAAAAGCAATTAAAAACTAGTATTAATTTTCTTATCTTTCTTTATAGGATGATAAGCAGTAGCTGCGACTTTAACCGGTACGAATTTTATTGGCATTCACATTTTTATTTGGCTACTAAGGAATACACAAATAGTTTTGTATTCATCAGAGCATTTATTGTTTATTTTGCTAATTAATTGACAAATAATTTTACATATTGATTTTTATTTGATTATAGGCGCGGTTGTCAGTGATCATGGTCTGACTCTGGAGCTACTATCTGTTATAATTTGACAATAAAATAAAACGCATGACACTAAAGTTCATAAATTACATCCAAAAATATCCGAATGTTATATATTCCATGAAATAAAAAAACTTCAAAATTCCAAGTTTAGCAAAAACTTAAAATGAATATTAAATGCATTTTATTTTGTCGTAGACCTTCAATCACTTATTAAAATGCCATATTAATAATTATTATAGTAATTTCAATTCACATACGATTTTAGTTGAATTATTATAATTAGCCCTATTTTGATTCTATAATATTTGTCACGTAACTACTTTAAATTAATTCATTTTTTGCATTTCGAAAAAAAACGTGGTAAATAATTATATATATTAATTTACAGTAGCTTGTCACTCGAGCAAAAGTATACATGACATTATTAGCAAAACAAATTCCGAAACTACTTTGTATGTATTCTGGTTTTATTCAAAAGGCTTTCTAGATATTGAAGAAGAATTTAAAAAATCAAATTTACATAATTTTGATGTGTATTTTAGTCGTCAAGATTTCGATATTGTTTCATAGAGAAACTTTGCTACGAGCATTTATTACTTAGCATTATCAAATTAATTAGTTGCTTTAAATATTCATCGGTTTAATTTCTTCCATCATGAAAATTCCAATCTAAATTATTGAACAATAAAATAGATCAAAATCAAGAAACTTTACTCCAATTATAAGAAGATATTGCAGAAATTTTGTATTTGATTTATATTTGCATTAATTAACTGTCTTATCAATATTTTGGATGTTCCCTAATCTATCTTTTGACTTGCAACTTTCAGCCATAAGATGAAGTTGAATGAATATAAATGCATAAGAAGTCGATTAAAACTTGTATTTGTAAATGTCATATTTAAATCTTATTGAAATATCATAAGGATATTGCATTTTCAATTAATCAGAATAACCTTGACCTTGTAAACATTGGAGAAACACAAAAATCCATATTAAGTAAAGCTTGCTCGATTAAGAAATATAAGAAATTCGATTACAATTAATCAATTAACAAATGTCTCTGAAAATTTTAAAACATTGCAAATGTTTCTTATTTACTTATGAAATTAATGTTATTGAATTCTTTAATCATGCAAGTTTTAAACTTAAAAATTTTAAACACTTTAAAAAACTTTAAACTTTAAAATTTTAAACTTAAGACTGCTTTAGTGCAGGAGTTCAATTGATAGGGATTTAAAATTTTATTGAAAACACATTATTTCCGAAGATTTCGAATGTGTAATGATAATTTTAAAATGATGAATAGAATAAAAATGTATGTTATACGTCAGTAATTCATGGCTGTGAAATTTTTGACTAATTTAAGCACAGGTCATTTTATTTATGAGAGCTTATTCATGTAATTCTTGATAAGATTGAAAATCTGGTTTCAGAAGACATTTCATAAGCTACATAGGTATCAAAGATACTATTCATTTACATACAAATCTACAGACGAATAATATTTAACGATAAGGTTTAATTGCATCTTGAATTTAGTATTGACTATATAAACTACAGTGCAGGATTCGATAACTTTGCTCTGTCTTTACTACTCTTGGAAATCTAAAAACTGTAGTAATCGTTAATTTAAATATTTCAAAAATTCAACATGAAGTTAATCATTTTCGTCTCGGTCATTTTGGCCATGTCTCTTGTTGCCGTTCAGGCAGTCCCCTTAACTTATACTTTGACTCTTGGTACCTACGATCTTGGTAAGTCATTTTGAAATCATTTTCACACTTAAACGCAATGGAAAATTGGTATTAAATAAATGATTTCTATACCAATAGATGCTCAAATTGAGGCTGAGGATAGAGCTGGAGCTGGGCTGGGTGTTGGAGCCAATCTTGGGGAATCTGCTGGTATTCAATTTTGAAAGCAATTTTTTTTTTAAAAAAAACAATTAATAATTAGATGTATTAAATTAACGTTTATTATATTTCTTTATAGGGGCTGGAGATGAGGCTGAACCAGCGTTTTACATTACATTGGGTTCGTATTTCATTTTGAAATAAATGTTTTCGAAAAGCAATGGAAAAATAGTATTAATTTTATTTTCTTTATAGGATAAGGAATAGCTGCAGCTTTGGCTGGTATGAATTTTATTATTATTCACATTTTTATTCTATATGCAAACAGTTTTACATGTATTAATCAGCGCATTTAAAATTGTCACTGTTTTTTGCTAATTAATTGACAAACGATTTTAGATATTAATTTTTATTATTTTATAGGACCGGTTGTCGGTGATCCTGGTGTGGAGCAATTTTATAATTAAAATGACGGCAAAGTTGTTCATGCCTTAAATTTAAAAAAAATTAAAATGTTATATTTTTCCTGGAATAAAAAAACCAAGTTCAGCAATAACGTTAAAAAATCATTATTTTAAAATATTTATTTCAATTCAGAGCCGATCTTAATAGCCATTATAATTAGCCCCATTTAGACTCCATCATAAAATTTGTCACATAATTAATCTAAATTAATTAATCTCTTGCATTTGTGTCTCCAATTAGAAAAATAACATGACAAAAATTTATAGGTGTTCATTTAAAGTAGATTATCACTCGAGCAAAAGTAAATACCCGACAATATGGATAGTAATAGCAAAGTAAATTCCTAAAGTAGTTTTTATAATCTGGTAATATTTAACAGATTCTTTTAGCTATCGTGAATTTTCAAAAATCCAAAATGTACATTATTTTAATGTGTATTAAACCAGTCAAATTTCTTTATTTAAAAAAATATTTAGTGGTTTTAAATATCAGTATTCATCCGTTTCATTTCCTCCATTAAAAAATTATAAAATAAAATTGTTGAGCAATAAAATAAATTAAAATCAAGAATTTTACTCAATATTTAAAAATGTACTTATCTAATTTATATTTTCATTTGTGAATTGTCTTATCGATGTTTTGCATTTTCTAATCTATCTTTTGACTGATAACCTTCAGTCGTAAAACAGTGACAATTAGGCAATGAACTTGAAGTTGAATATAAATGTCAGACTGCTTATTCATTGAGATGATTAATGCTTACTAATGTAAATGCCAGATTTGATTCTTATTGAAATATTATAATAAGGATTTTGCATTCAATAATCAGAATAACCTTTGACTTTGTAAAACTTGCAAAAATACAAAAATCACGTGTCTCAAAAGAATAAGCTAAAAATATTCATACAATTTATTCCATAGTTTAAATTATCTAACTTGAAGCTGATGATCCATTTCAAAATATTTATTCCAATAGTCATATAACATTACATATCTAATTTAATTAATTAAACCAATTATTCAATTTATATAATTAGCCCTATTTAAATTCTATATTATTTGTCATAAAAAATAAACTACGATAACCTAAAAAATTAATTAATTTCTTTCATTTCTATCTCTTGTTTCCAAAAACCCAAAAAATGTATCCAAAAAAATCCCACATTCTCAGCTTCTCTTGTACTTTAATAACCGATAAGCGTTTTCTTAACTCTAATTGAAAAAACTAAAATACCTGAAAAGTAAAGTCATTCCTTCACAATACTTTCTAAGAAACATTTATTTTTATATGGTAAAAATAATTATCTAAAAAATAGAAATAAAAAGACATCTTTCATAAAAAATCAAAATTGTTGATGAATGTCAAAATTTTATGCAATTTATTTAACTAACTAACCTAACTCTAAAATTAGATCAAACGTCATAGAATGCGATTTACCTGATCGTTTTTTGATAGTGAATTGATTCATAATAAATTAACACGAATGAATTTCTAAGGGGAAATAAGTTTCAAGAAATATTGTATTCAGCAATGAATCTATATATATATATGTCGACAAAAACACATTAAAATATTACAAACATTAATGAACTTCTTTCTTTAACTTTTTTGAAATTCTAACTAAAAAATGCTTTAAACAAATTCTGGGATTGTTAAAAATACTTTTTAGTATACGAATTCTTTTAATTAAAAGATTAAACAAATTGTGTAATCTATGGTTTGTGAATAGACGGAATATTTTAATCTCCATTAATTGCTTATTCATCAAGTTGAAAGCTAATGCGTAATGTAATTTAATGTATGTCGATATTGCTGGTTTATGCACAAACTTGACTCAAATGCATTTTAATCTGGTCAAAATTCAAGTTCATGATAAGTACTGAGTATATACAGTATATTAAATAAATATTGGCCCACTTTCATTATTTCAATTTGCAAAAAAGTAAAACTTTTCACGGGTACATAAGTAATTTTTAGCTAATCTTGCGTTGCCGATTTTTAAGGTCATTAACAGATAAAATTAAGTATAAAATAAAAATGACACGTCAACAATAAAATTCGGATAATTTTTTTTATTGAACTTGAAAATAATTTAAAAATCTACCTGTTATTTGAAGATCAATACGCATATGGTCATATGACTTGTATATAACCTACAGTATATCAAATAACTATTCGCCCTCCCTACATTTTTTTTATTTCGGCTTAAAAAAAGTAAATATAGAAAATTTTTTGGGATAAGATTCAAGTAATTTTTAGATGATCCTACGATGTTAGTTTTTAAAGTCATCAATAGATGAAAGGTCAGATTTTAAAAATAAATAAAAATGACAAAAATAAAACTGGCTGGATAATTTTTATTTAATGCTATTTGATATTAGGTGAAGAATAAGCTATCATAAGACCGTGTGCAATTTTTTTGAGAAATAAATAAATTTAGAGCTCAAAATTGCTTTTAGGGTCAAATTAATATAAAAAGGGAAATATACTAACGCAGAGTCAAGATAAAAGTACATTAAGCAATTTTGAATTTATTATTTTTATTATTTTAAAAAATTGCACATAGCTTATTCTTCTCGATTTTAGACTTCAATAAAAATTATCCAGCAAATTTAATTTTTAAAGTTTGATCTTTGAACTGTTGATGACCTTAAAAATCGACAACAAGAAACTAGCTAACAATTGCATGAATCTTATCTTTGAATAGTTTCAAGTCTTTAGCTTTTGCAGGTCGAAATAAATAAATAAATAAAGTACAAAAATTGGAGGTGGGTCAATAATTACTTGATATACTGTAGGTTATATAAATGAATTCCTCGGACCATATTCTTCACCGGGCAGAAGATCATCTCTATCGTTAATGCAGTTTTTTTTAAATAATTTTAATGTGTACTGATGATGTAAATGTTAACCAAAGCAAGACACATGTGTATCCTGAGTGATCAAATTGTATAAAAATTATTATTTCAATTGTAAATCTTTTTTGAACAATTCTTTTTGCTAAATTGGTTTTTTGACATGATGAATTTTTTGAAACACGAACCTATTTTGTATTTATGTAAAAATATAGGAAAAAATAAATTACTAATAAAGTACAGCTTGCTGGATTAGAAAATATAATTTTTAGAATGGATAAATCAAATTCTGAGTGTATGTTTTTTTTAATATGAAATTATTAAATACCAATGAATTAATGAATAATACAAGTTTTAAATTTACATTAAAAATAAATGCTTTTCATTGCTTTTAACATTTAAAAAAAAATCGATAAAATCAATAAAATTAATATAGATTGTATAAAATTGAAGTTTAACTGGTTTTTTTGTGATGAATCGGTCTAAGTCTGTATTGAGCATCAAAGATTAAAAATAAATGGGATATTTCTACATTTGTCGTTAGTTTATTTGCAAATTAACCACGTAAAGAATTTATTTATGAAATCGAATTCAGTTTAGTTTGTATTGAATTCACTAGCGAAAATTCTTCATTATCAAAAGCTTTGTGATACGAATTTTTCAATAATTTTATCTAGTTCAATTAATAGGGATTTAAAATTTTAATGGAAAAACATAATTTCCAGATTTCAAATATGTGATGATAATTTAAAATAAGATGAACATACAGAAATCATAAAAATGCATGTTATGCAAGTCAGACAGTGAGATATTCATGGCTCGAGGATTGAATTAGGTAATGAATGTCAAAAGGTTAATCACTAATTTTGAAATAAGTCATTTAATTTGTATGAGGGATTATTCATGTAGTTCTTGATAAGATTGAAAATCTGGTTTCGTAAGACGTTTGACAAGGCTTAAAAGCTACTATCCAAATGCTGCAACCAAATAAGGCAATTTAGTAGTGAGTATATAAACTAAAACGGTGGAAACAGTACGACATCACTTCTCGATAACCTTGCCTTGTTTCCACTGCTCTCGGAAATCTAAAAACTTTAGTAATCCTTGGATTATTTTATTAATTAAAAAATTCAACATGAAGTTCATCGTTTTTTTCTCGGTCATTTTGGCCATGTCTCTTGTCGCTGTGCATGCTGCCCCCTATGGTAACGCTGGAATTTTTTTCTTTTTAAAAACAATAAAAAATTGGTATTAAATAAATTATTTTTATATTCATTCATACAGAGGGTGGAGCTGGGGGAGGAGCTGGGGCTGGAGCTGGAGCTAAAGGTGGGGTTGGCGGTGGACTCAGTCTTGGTGGATCTGCGGGTAATCAATTTTGAAAATAATTTTTAACCCGAGCCAAAGCTTATGGGATTGATATGTCCGTCCAATTAACGATAACGGGCAAACCGGTATTCCGATTTGAGTCATGTTGAAGACTTAAAATGCATATTAGATAAAGACCTTGAATAGATTCGAAGATGGGTTCAATTGGTTGAGGGTTTAACCCGTTGGGGTTAATAGTATAAATCTTTCTATTTATATGTGTTGTAAATTAAATTTTAAATAATGGAATCAAAACGTAAAATTTTGCATGGTCCAAAATTTCCTAACAAAATGTTCAGAGCCCACGGATTTCTAAAAACGAGCGTATCAAGCTGGGATTTTTTATAGTTGTTATGACCCTAAAATATAATATACATACGCTACATAGGCTCAGGCTATGTAGCGTTCTTTACTGTAGGTTTTTTTATCTAAAAAAAAAACATTTAAAAATTAGTAGTATCAAAAATATGATTACTATATTCATTCATACAGGGGGTGAAGCTGGAGCTGGAGCCGGAGCTGGAGGAGGAGCTGGAGGGGTTGACTTAGATCTTGGACTTTATGAATAATAAAAGGAATAATCTCACTTATTGGGATGAATGTGGCCAAATTGTGTCCGGAAAATTTTCGAAGATTG
>JAQGBQ010001128.1:0-13292 GCA_034698485.1 Vertagopus arboreus
AGTCTATGTAGAATGCAGGGGTAGACTCTTATGAAATTTATAGATTAGTCAATAGCATGAGAAAAAAGGGGCGCAATGCCATGCAATTTAAGAGACAGGCTTCAAAATCATATATAAAAGCCATCCCTTCAATATTTTCTAGCTCCACCCTTCCATATTACCCGAATATTATAAAAATAATCGGATATTCCACTTGACTTTTATTCCAGCCTTACGCCTATGTGGTGAAGATCGGGTGAATCGGGCACCAGTCTACTCCGACTACACCGAATCCGGGTATCAAAATAACCCTGTAGTTTCTCCCATGAAAAAGTTTACATTCTATGCATGATTTCAAAAGTCATAGGTTTCTGGGTAAGAAACAATAAGCCTAAGGTTTTTGTTTGATCCTTGGTTGTTTTTGCTATAGGGACTTATCCAGGAGAAGGCTGGCTCCAGCGGGTATCATGAGTACACACCTTGTCATCATATCTTGAGACCTGCTGAAACCATCTACAGCAGATCTAGAGACAGATCCTCTACTAAACTTGTTCTTGAGACAGATGCTCCCCGTATAATAATATATAAACTTAGCCTTAGTAGTACTATTTAGTAGTAGAGAAGTGGTAAACCTCTCTGCTGATGCTGTGTGTTACAGCTTCGATTGCTTCGATAGCCAGAAAGAGTTGCAGATTGTAACAAGTAACAAGGCAGAAGTCAATGTGGGTGGACATTCTTTTTCGTAAATATTATAAGGGCAATGGATGGAAAGAACTTGGACTCAGTTCTTCTTTAGACTTCTAAACAGATCGTACACATATAGAAATACAAATCCGAGTTAAATTACATCCAGTACTAACCTTTTCGACTTTTAAGAATAATACGAAGAAGATGCATAACAACAAAAATCAACGTGTGAGGAAACCCATGAGGAAAAAAGTGATCTTCTTATAATAAACTCTCAAATACTTATGCTAGTTTTGCAATTGTAAACAAATGCAGAACTACTAGAAGCTCATCAGATTTAAAAGTTATTCATGACTTTGTTAAAGAGTAAGTGGAAGCAAAACAAAAGTGAAAAAAGTGACATTATTATTGTAAACTAAATGACTCTTTAAAATAATTTCGAATGCAGTTTTTGCATAATGCATAGTAAACTGTTGTTGTGGGTAGACAGGAAAATAAACTTTAAAATCCTGACTCGAGTTTAAATCGGATGGATCTCTTGCTAAAGGTAATTAAAATCCATATGCGATTCTGTTATGAAAATTAATTGCAGATGCTTAAGAAGATATGAGGGATGTCCTTACAAGGTTAAGTTTCTTAATAAAGGCAGGGCGTTTTCTTGAAGAAAACACAAAATAAATAAATTGGAGTCTGAACAACCGACTCCAGAAATCCTAGAATTCTTATTTATTTATGCATTTATAATTTATGCTAATTTACAGTCTATGTTGAAAAAAATAGTCGAGCAAAAGTCTAACTAAAAAGTATTAAAAAACTTGCAAAAGTCACGTTTTCTATTTTAAATCCGCTTCATATATAAAAGAAGTGTTTTTTCAAGCCAAGTCATTAAATCCGATGAAGTCATTTTAGGTGGAATGAAGTGGAATTCTAAATCTATATTTGTATTATTTTGTATAGTTAGCAATCCTGGCACTAACTGTTAGCTTTTATAAAACAAACAAGATAAGGTCTTACGTTTGATAAGATCAAGGAAGGTATAGAGCCACGTGATAAAATTTAGAAATAATCAAATCAAATAAAAACCAGTCCCTGTGAGAATTGGCAAAGACCTTTAATTTAATATTGCAGAATTACGGAGAGGATGTGAAATATAAAATAAATAGCATTTCCACCCAACGGGTTATTCCTTATTATTTAAATGTATTATTATTAAGTTGCATATTAGATTATAAATTTAATATCTTTTGGGTTTTTTGCATACTAAGTTACATCACTTGGTATTATTAAAATTTTTAAGGGGAAAAATTGCTTTAAACGAATAAACTCAAAGTTGTACTAATTTTTTATGCTTTCAAGATGATGAATTTCTTGATGGCAAGATTGCAGTCTTTTAACAAAAAGATTTAAATCTCTTTATAATATGAACAGATATGAAAAAAGGAAGAAAAATCTGTTTCCAATTTATAAATAAAAACAAAAATGCCAATTGCATTTTAATTAAAACATTGTCGAGGGATAAGAACTAGACAGAGATTTCTAAAGTTAGCTCGGAATGTTATATATTAAGCCAAAACACCATTGGTCTAATAAATGCTAGACTTTAGATATTTATTTATGAGTACAGGTCAAAATGTCAAAGATGTTCGACCCTTGGAGGAAAGCTTATAGCATATAATATTTATGTAGGCGGATGGATTAATTGGACTCGGATGTGCAAGTTTCAAGTTGTTCTTCTTAGCAAAAGTCCACTTAATTTAAGTGAAAATAAATCATACTTCACTTCATCTCTCTCTCTCCTCCTATAGAATATAGAAATGTCAGAAAGGTCAAGGAAATCCTTGAAATTTAATACACGATTATTTCTCAGTGAATAATATTTCAGTTTTACCCTCTCCTCCCATTTATATTTAATTCTTATAAGAGAATAATAAGGAACTGTTCATAAATTCTCTCTCTTAGTTCTCTCATTTATTAAACATATGCCTAAAAAATACATCGAAATTCTAGCCAAAAATCAATAAACTCAGTAAATTTTTTGTTCAAATTCAAATATTTTAAAAAGCAGGTCGAGTTCTGAATTGTTTTCATTTTTTTTCTCTTGCTGATTGGATTTTTTGATTATTTGTCAATGGGTTGTGAGACACGGTAATAAAATGATGGCAATCAAAAAAATGAAAACATAAAAATGTGTTGTGTGTTTATTGTACAAAGTAGATAATGAAGTGACAATTCGGACTCTCTGCAACTTATTCTAAACTTGATTTGAATAATAAATGAATAGAGAGAGAGGAGTTGCTCATCTATACTGAACCACATTCTTCCTTAGCCATCAATTACTAAAATCTAGATCACATTTAATTCATTCGTACAATGTATCCTCACAATATTCAAAATATTTACAACGTTCAATTTTTCTGTCTCTTTTAATCCCATCGGCAAGCCAATCAACAAAAGCTATCAACACTTTCCTAAATTCCTATTCATTATCGTCCAAATTCACATGCTTATAATTGCATTTGCATGCAACCTATTTTCTCTTTATGTTTTTTTAAAAATTAAATTAATTAAATATAATAATCAAAGGGATAATAGAAAACAGAGGCTTCAAAAAGACCAAAAAAGCGTCAAGTGTCACATTCATAAGGATTAGAGGGTGGTAGCGTGTGGCATAGAAGGCCTTGACCTCTGACACCTTGAGACTATTTGTAGGTGGCTTATAATATAGGCTTCTTGTTTAATAAATAGAGCAAAATCCATGTTGGTCTTGTAATGTATCTAATAAAGTGGGATATAATGAACAAATAGTTGTGTTGTAGTTTGATAAGAAGGGAATGTTCGGGGATTAGCTGGGAATGTGTGAAATCATATATTATTCTTGCTAGTAGTTATTCCGGGATAGTTAGTTGTACTTCACGTGTGTATGTATGCATATATTTGTTGTATATTTTGTTGTATATTTCCATTTTCACGGTTGAGACTCATGGTCTCTCACACGATGAGTTACTGAGTTGCAATAAATATAAGTTTGGGATTCCTTGCCAACAATGTGCGGTCTGGACGGATTCCAAAATATCTTTCCCTGATGAATGACCCCCAAAAACTCACCGAAATCTTTTTTGAATATGGATGAGTAACATGGGACTGATGGGCGGGGGAGCCACGCCCCTTCTGTCATACCACCCATGTTGTTCCACCAAGTCCAATCACTCCCTCAAAAATAAACATGGACAGAATCTATGAAGCATAGAGCAGTAGCCATTGATGTCGGTGGGGGTTTATCTCAGGTCAAAGGGTGTACCTACAGTCTCATGGAATATTATCAGAAAAGTTTCCACATTTGTTCATCTCTTTAGCTTTAATCTCCTGAAAAAATCACTTTTGTTTGCTTTTGTTTACTTTAGTCTTTAATTCGATGTGATGGGATGCCATTATCACCTTCCATCAACGCCATGTGTCATTAGCAACACGTTTTCTCTCTTCTTCGGAACTCAAAGGTACAAAAACGGAGACAAAAGTTCTAAGACAGAAGCTGCGAGATGAGATCAGATAGAAAAAGCGACTGTTTTGGATTGTCCTAGGATATTGTCAACAATAATAATCTAATGTCAGTCATAATAGAAAAGACAATGCTTTTGCACACTACTGGCCGTGGCGGTTGTCATTTGTCTAAATGAAGGAATTACTAGGTGGACATTTGTTGGACGATGTACTAATGAAAATAATCCTACATCTGTTCCCCACAAAGTTTTATCTGAGTGAACAAAGAAAAAAATTGCCTATATTAAAGGAAGCATTTTAAGTACTTTTGTGCATCTGGTTCCAATTTTGGTGTAATTTAGCTAAAACTTTGCCTCTTTCATGGCCACTATTGTAATAACTATTGCATAACATTAGCCGTTAAAAAGTCACCAAACAGACTCTCATGAGTGACACATATGTACCTACATTTGGTTGACACGTTGAAGGAACAAAAATAACAATAATATGTAACGGCTGTGATGATCTCAGCCAGCACCACTTCATAAAACCATGTTCTTACATACAAGTTAGGATTTAAAATATGACACATGGACTTAGAATATGTAATGTAATAACCCCCTTCCATTTTTATAGTAAATATAACAATGTTGATTGTTGTCAACAATAAAGAGTTACGTAATAATAAAGTATCTTCTATTACACACCCATCTTCAATCATCATCATTATTAACTGGTCAATTTTAAATCGAGAGTTTCTTCAACTTAATTTACATGTTAAAATCGCCAAATAATTAGACTGAACCTCCTTCTTTAATTAATTTTAATGAAATATCTGGACCAATCTTACAAATAAATAAGATAAATGCAAATTCTACCCTTTCGATAAGACAATGGCGATTGTCTTCTTTCTCAAAGAAGGCACCCCCTTTTTTTATTATCAAGTATCTTTGACACTGCTTACATCTCAATTTTGATTACGCAATGATAAGAAAAAAAATTGTCCTGAAAAATCATGAAAAAGTATTGAATAATAGCTCCTCTGTGAATTTGAAAACCACAAACTATTAAGCTTTTTTGAGCTTGTGGTTTGGCCAATTTGTATGTCAATGCTAAATGCTAAATGTGAAATCCATTTAGAGAAGATTGCAGATTGTGAAGAAAAATGGCTCGTTTAGTGATGAACACGTCGTAATGCCAAAAAGTCGTAAAGTCTCAAATAGTTTGGTGGAAATGGGGATTTAATCGTTGTTTAGTTTAACCTGAGGTAATAGCCGTAGTCGTTTTTTATTCGAATTATGTGGTCAGATGAAACAGAGGGGGATGTTTCCATCTGGCAGATCAAGAGTTTAGCCTTCACAACTTTTTACAACTTCAAACATTTCATAAATGTACAAGAAAGTTGAAAAGAATTCTCAATTTTTTTTGACAAGAAGATTTAAATTGAAATTTTATTGGATTAAGAGATACTACAAGAATATTTAATAGAATCCATTAAACTTGCATTATCCTCTCATCCTCTTAGCGTTAGAAACAAACTAATTGTAAGTCGTTGCATCCTTTTGGATATAATACAATCTGCTTCTACTGTTTAGTAGATAAGAATTTCATAATCTTTTCTAAGCTTCAAAGCCAGAGGTCTGATTGTGAGCTGAAGTGACCAAGAGTCAGTCATTTTTTTATACGGAATTTGGTATTAAAATTTTCATGTAAGAATTGTATGATATTTATGACAAAAGTTGGTAATTGAGAGTGTTTCTCTTGTCAACATATTACATTTCCAAGGCAATGTTTCTTCAACTTGCAAGTCAATAATCCAATTCCATAATGTTACTACTACACTTGGTATTGAATAAACAAAGAGAGTTTTAGTGAAGAAGCCATCGAAGCATGCAAAGCAATATCAGATATTGAATATTAAAAAAATGAAATTGATACAAAAGGAGTTTTATTCAAAATAAATATATACAATAGTAGAAAACTGTAAGATTTTTGTGGATTATTTGGTCGTAAAATTGCCTTGAACGTAGTAGCAGTTATTGTATTTTTGGGATATGGTGCGTAAGAAATGGAGATTTTATCATTAGTGCTTTAAATATCTGAGGTTCTCATGCCCTAGGCTCTGGTACTGTTTTTATCCTGTATTGCTTGACCATTCATTCAAAAAAGTAAAGTTTAAAAGCAATTGATTGTATTTATTTTAAATTCTTCAAATGACTAACTTACCTTAATGTTTCAAACTGACTTAGCATATAGAAAGTTTATTCAAATTTTCGTCATGAAGAAGCAGTAGTTATATTTTTAAATTGTCAAGATTTTAATATCTAAATGAACCTAGCATTTGAATGGAAATACAGATATGGATTTTTTTTGTTTATTGCCTGTTGTTAGTTGTTATTGTCCTATTGTGAATTGGAGAGTTGGATTAGATCGTTTAAGAAGGATTTAAGTCTCTCTATCTCTCTCTCTGATTAATGGGATATCATTGTGATTCCATTGATGATGTGAACAATCTTTCAAGTATATTTAAAACATGTAGATAAATTCCTATATTCATTCATAATGACCATTCTCATCCTTTTTTCTGCATCTCTTTCATCCTCTCCTTAATCCCAATTTGAAATTTCAATGTTGGGGAGTTTGAATGTTAAATCGTTAAGGTTGCGGTGTCCCTTTTTATTTTTCTTCTTCATGGCTGATCAACCGTCTCTTTTCTACAAAGAAATCAAACTCCTCATCTACTTTACATCATTGGCTACACATTTGCATACGAAATGAACTTGTCTTAGTTAGGCATTGGTCTTGGTCTCGGTCGTGGTTCAGATTGGGATTCAGAGGCTTGGGCCGATCAAAAAATGGATTAGATTGTAGATGCACCGGTGGAATGTGTTGGTAATAATTCCAAGATCACGTCCAGGCAATCATCATCATCTTCTTCCCTCGAGATCTCGTCATCTCATCCTATGGTAGTATGCCCTCTGCCTCCAATTCATTTCCAAAAGTCCAAGCCAACAACTTTAAGTAATGTTTTTGCCGTGCTTCGTACAAATTCATATGAATCATTTCTCACGTAATTCACAGTTTAAATTCAGAGAAGAGGGCCGTTAACAGCTCGTGTCTAGCTGTATGGAAGGAATATGCAGAAATTGCTAAGGCTAAGCCTCTTTTAAGGATCAGTACCGAATGATTCCTCGTGTCACCGGATTTGGCACACCTTGGATATTTAATTCTGTTAATTTATGATACTGAGGTTTTTAAAGCTTAGTCCAGACCAAAAAATCCTGTAAAATATAGGCTACCAACGAGTTTCCTGGAACATACGTTCTATAAATATAGATATATATATATATATATACCAACTACTGAAAACAGGATTTTGTTTGTCCTGCAAAGCCATTAAAGATTTAAAGATTTAAACAGACATTTCTTTTACACTATGAATTGTAAAATGGGATTAGAGTGGACAGAAGATTTAAAAGCAGACTAAATCCGTCGCTCGTAAATTTGCCATTATATATTTTTTATTTATTGTAATTGTGATTTGTAATTGAGGGAGGCCAGGGGAGTCCAAGCGTTTCCAATTCTTTATTCATTTTCAAATTGCATTGTACAGCAAACGAAGCAAGTGTGTAGACCATTATTGTTATCAAACATCCTGCATATAAAATTGCATATAAAATCAACCTCGGCCTACTAAAGCATCATATGAAAATATACACTAAGGATTTAAATCAACTCTTTAAACATTTAAGCCATTCGATCCATCAATTTTGCACAGAGAGAACTTCTGATTAATTCACAATTACAGATGAAAAATCGTGGGAGAGTAGTAGAGAATATTTTAAGATCCCCTGACCCTCTCAACTTTTGTCCCAATTTATGTATCAGTGGGGGATGTGGTTTTTTGCACTCCAAAACTAATTACATACTGATTACATATCTTTAGGGTTAGATCACACTTGTCAGTCTACAAGATCTGCGAATCTTTTGACTTCTTTGAATCGGTTGTAATTTCAAATGTCGTAAAAGCAATGAGGTGGAATTAATTATAGAAGAAGATTGGTCATTTCACGGCTTTAAATTTTAATTGCACTGAGGCAGAAGGTGTGCTAACTCAGTCATTTTATAGGCTACGAAGTTCAAGTTTAGAAATTAATTGCCCTGAATAATAACAAATAAATTAGATTTCATTTCCTGAATATTTCAATATTTTTTTTTGAAATGTACATTTTGTTTAATAGTTAGTGAATATAAATCCATAAATCAATAATCAATAAAATAAAAAAAAAGTGACAGAGGGGGATTTTCTTTCTCATCATTTGTCGCTTTACATCATCTTGGATTTTGCATCTTGCATCTTGTGAGCTTCTGCTGAATGTCGAAAATTTTAAATCGAAAAATGGAAATGGACTCTCGTGTTTTTTCTCTCTCTTACTACTCGTCCTCCTCGATGTATTTTAAAAGTCATATAAAAGAGATGACGTTGAATGTGTTAAAAGCAAAAAGGCTGATTGAGGAATCGGATGGAAACCAGATGGGATTTTGGGATGGCAATGGCAATAATAATGGCGATAGAGAGAATATCCAGAGAGGAATCCAAGAAACACATAAAATCCGTTTTTGAGGATTTCCGAGACGTCTGCTCTGATTCCCAGTCTCTTTTCTTAAATATATTTCTATATATTTATGTCTTGGCTAGTGTATAAATATATCATTTCCTGTCTATGAAATCATCTGCCTCTTTTTGAAATCCAAAACTTTGAACAACTCTTAAAGAAGAAAAGTCTACAGTCTGAAGACTTGAAAATAAACAGAACAATGCGATAGGATTGATTGCATATTTGAAATAATATTTTGAGTCAGGTGTCGGTGTCCGTGTTAATATTTGCCCAAGAAGGGGAAAACTGTCGTCATCCTCGTCAAAATAATAAGTTGACACTGACATGTTCCTTCTCTTCTCCTTTGCTTTGTCACCACTAACTTTGTCTTGTGAGTGAAGAGACTCTACATGAATTCTAGATTTAAATAGAATGGTTTGTGGTGGACACTGCTATTGTGGACGATTGAGATGTCTCTCTTTTAAGAAGATCTTCAATCTCATCTGCAAACAGAACAGAACGGCAAAGAGACAGACTTATTTCTACTTGTCATAGAATAGGACATTTTAATTTATCACTATCTCAGCCCACTGTCACCTCTGTCGTTCATCATTTCAAAAATAAATACTTGGGAATTCATTTCAAACTTTATACATATAAATTGTATTTACATTCTCTATATACAGCCGGACGAAGCTCCATTTCCTTAGAAACTCGTTGAATAGTTAGCTTTTTAGATCAGCTAGTCCGTCGAGGAAAAAAAATATTTTCAAATATTTCAACATTCAAAATAAATTGCCCAAAATTCATTAAAATATTGTGATTAAAATAATATCATTTTTTATCAATACTTAAATTTTAAGCCTTTTGTTTGTGATGATTAAACGTAGATTATGGAAGTCGCATGCCTGGAACTCAACCAAGGGATTTGTTTTTGTCAACACCGGTTGTCAGAAATGGACAGAACATCAGTAGCAACTGCTAGTTGCTACTGATTTACCTGTTCTGTGGTTTGTTATGGAATACAAGGGAATAATTTTGGTCTAGGAAGAGAAAGATAATAGCAAGAATAATAATAATTGTACTAGACGGTTAGAATTGTTGTAATGGGTCATGAGAACTTTGAAAATCACTTGATTAGCCTTAGGAGTCTCCTTTACTTCTTCTTCATATGCAAGCCTCATATATAGAATATATTATGTGATATGTAATGTGTTCAACTGTGAAAACAGGTTCTTGTCAATTTGCAAGGCTCAGAATTGTCAGCAAAATACCCGCACCATCCCAGCTAGAGTAAAAGGACAAGAAGACTTTTACAACCAGTTTTCCCATCGTGTTTTTCCTTACATTATTATCTGTATTATAGTTCGTATCATTTTATTTAATGTCTGCTACTCCTGAATGGGAATCAGTGACCCCCTCCTCTAATCAACTAAACAAGGGAAATTCACAGATCCGTTAGAGTTTAGACTTAACTAATCAACCATGTTATAGTTATGCAGTGTTTGAATTCTTGTTGCAGGCAAATTTCATAGCCTCAAATGTTATCAATTCATATAATCAAACGAGTGTCACGAATCTGATTTTTTAGTTTTATTGGAACTGGATTAAAAAGATTGTAATTTGTGATATCATCTTTAATATATATTTTTTAATCCGTGTCATAATTACTCATCGGATCGAATTTGTACGTGAAGATTAGTTTTTATTTGCATTTTGGAACTCTTGAGAGTCTATCGCGACTTATTTTTACTAAAATGTGTGAATCTGTTTACATTATAACTGAATGTTTTTGGAGACATAACAAATTAGGTAAGAAGAGACAGAATTTTTGTTCTATAAAGATGGGATTATTCTTAAAAAATTAAATGAGAAATACAAATGGTTGTACTTGTATAAAATGTCTAAGCTAATAAATACTATGTTTGACAAATTAATTGGTAATGAACTTGAAGACTAAAGTCTAGTGACTAGACTCTCTGTGTGATTTTAATTCACTGAAGTATCCTTTGATCTTGCAATCTACAATCAGCTTCTATTTACTATTCACGGTTTGATCCCATCCATATCCTAGCAAATAAGTGCAGATCTTTTTAAGATGAATAATACGACTACCGTGAATTTCAAAATAGATCCCAGTCCTTTTAATTATTTCATATTTTTGAAATCAAGTCGGAAAGACACATTTTTATTTGATATATATGCAATAAATATAAAAAAATGCGTATTTTAATCATTGTTTTTAAGTATTTTTTTGGTACATTTTATTCACTTTTGACTCGCCGTTTTCGTGGGCTTGAAAACAATTAAACCCCATGGGAATTTATTAGAATTAATACGGTATACTGAATTAGTTGAAGATGAAAGATGAAAGAAATTGTGAGACTCTATTAATTAATTGAGTAAACAGAAAAGCGAGACGAATCTCTCTTTGAGATGTTAAAATTCTTAACCCGCAAATTATAAGTTCCGATAAAGTCTTAATTAATGATTAGTTTATTTCGAGAAAGGTTATGAAACATAGGATTTGTATTCAAATGAGATGGAAATTATAACTCATCTTCATATTTAAACTTCACTCGAGTTCCAGTAAATCCTTGTTCTATGCCAATTTCCAAGCCAAGTGGCTTAATCGACTGCCCCTCCTTCCATCCTCTTACCTCCTACACTTCCACCAAGACTTACAATAAATTATCTATGTAATAGCTAGGAAGCCAAGAACTAACTATATTGTACTGATGGCAGTTTAAAAATTCCAAATTCTCTGATGATTATCTCTGATGATGATATTTAGCATTGTGGGATGCATCAATGGCTCGTTTCCAACATCTTAAGATCTAAAAACTCTAATGACTTGTTGAAAAAAAAAGTTGGGAATAATAAGTAAATAAGAAGAACAAATAGATTAAAAGTTTAAAAGCATATAAAAATGGTAATTAGTCAGACTTCCCTCGTCCATTACTTTTAATTACCTATTGACTCTTTACACAATAAGATATACACGCGTAGATCTCCATACAATTTGCATCTTTAGTTTCTTAAATTATTAAGAGGATTT
This sequence comes from Vertagopus arboreus, assembly GCA_034698485.1. Lineage (NCBI taxonomy): Eukaryota > Metazoa > Arthropoda > Collembola > Entomobryomorpha > Isotomidae > Vertagopus > Vertagopus arboreus. Next base: position 11,800 of record JAQGBQ010001128.1, read on the forward strand.
TGACAATTGTAGACTTTCTTTTTAAAAAAATAACCAGGTACTTCTTTAAAACTTACCAGAGATGCCAAAAATATGTTACGGAGTTTATTTGAAATTCAAGTGTTCACATTTTGTATTTATGCTTTCAACGTTTAATATCGATTGAATTTGCTTAGAACTGTTTTAAATTATCCGAATTGTAAAAAGTTGGAGACGAGATGAGATCATAAAAACAGATTCCAAATTTTCAAAGAATGAAAAATGATTACTGTAGTCATGTATAAAAGTAAAATAGTATTGAGCAATTAGACTTGAAATTTACTCCGTCTTTTTTGTAAATATTTAAAATCTTACTCTATAATACATATGTAGATATATACAAGTGTTTGAAACTTTGAAAGGGTTATTTTCGGAATAAAATGCATCCATTGGAACGAAGAGCTATCAGTTTAAATTTGATTGAAGGTAGAGAGGCATGCGGCAGGAGGATATAAAAGTAAAGAATAATGTCAAGTTGGATTTGGATTTGCCTTTGTTGTTGTCTCAGTCTTCTTCTGAGAGAGACGAAGGGGAATCCATCCATTCAAGTCGGATCGATCGGTTTAATTCTTTGTGGTCTCACAATAATAATCTCATTTGCATATTAAGACACACTTTTCCTACACCTAGCTGGCCCATTTAAAACTACCTATAGCTTTTTTTAAGTACATAATGAGTTGAATCGTCAATGGGGGGTCGATGGCTCCAATTTGAATCTCCAAGAATCGAATTCATTTTCGTCTCACTTTATAATTCATACCAAAGTATTCAGAAAATATTCAAATATTCATCGAGATTGAAGGAGAAAAGATAATAAAAAAAATCTGCAGAGCTTCTGGCTGGAGTGTTAAAAAAAATTTGTTTCATGACAAAGTAATAAAAGACCAGGTAGATTTTAGTTAGGGCTTGACTACATAGATTGCCGTTTCTGAGAGTCTCGAACGCGATTATATTTCATTGCTTTTACGTGACACTTGGGATGCTTATTTCATAACAAACTAATCTAAGAGACTCTATATTTTCATGGGCAGCAAGTTGTAACAACATAATTGAAAAATGACGCTTCTTCATCTTCCACTCAACTTTCTCTACATTCGACAATGCAAAATATTATTTGATAATTTGGGCATCCTATTTTAGACCAGGGCAAAAACATATTCCCTGTACGATTAGTTAAGATTGAAGGGATGGCATAAATTTTAATACTGGAAGATAGAACCGCTCTGAAAATTTGGATTAAAAAAGTAACCAACTTCAACATTATTTTTTTTTAAATGTACGAAACCCGGCTAGTTTTACTCAGCAAGTTCTCTTTTGAAATGGAAATATTCCAACCTCTTTTTATAGTATGCGTATCTTTCTTCGTAATAATATTTCCTCATTATTTTGACATTTTGTATGAAGCATGAAGCATTGATTTCTGATATGCAAAGTCGAGTTGGACGTGACACTCATAATAATCACCCAATAAATGT
>JAQGBQ010001129.1:0-13292 GCA_034698485.1 Vertagopus arboreus
AATTTTTTTTACAATTTTTTTGCATTTTTGTAGGAACATGTACGGAGACAGTTTGGTGCGAACTCCGTCCTACGAGCCTTGCAACACGATTAAAGAAACAGAGCAAACGTTAGAGAAGCGTTTCCTCATCCCCGATTTCGTGGCCCCAGACGTTCAAGAGATTATGAACGAAACGCTCATTTCTTATGAACATCCTGTCGGCGGATTTCCACTTCTGAATTCCGTATTCTTAAATATGGGTCCTACTGACACTAGGTAAGAATAAAAAAAGAAAATTTGTGACAGTCAAAATACAAAGTGCCCATACAGTACTGTAAGATTTCAAAATTTAAAAGCTGGAAAAGGTGTGTAGAAGAATGATTTAAATTCTGAACTCTTACAGTACTATATGCCACTTTTTCTTTAGACTGCCACATATTATTATTGGGTTAAAAGTCAATTTAACCGCTATTTTCGTAATGTTTTTCTTTTAAAATGCTTCATTTTTTCAACCAAAATATTTGATTATTCTGTTAAACCTGTTTCATTTTTCTGTTACAACGCTTGTGTTCTAGCTAATAATTGTTTTATATTAAAATGCTACAATGTTCTATTAAAACGCTTGCTTTCTTGTTAAAACGCTTGTTTTTTTCTTAAGACCCTTCATTTTTCTGTAATACGGTTGAATTATTTTTAAAAGGCTTGATTTTTTTTGTTTAGTTTTCCTGTTAAAACGCTCTGTATCCTTATAAAGTTGATGCACTTCATCATGAAATTATTTTTGCTAATGCGGAAATAATATTTTGGTTAATTTTGAAATGAACTTTTATGTTTTTAGGAACATTCGTGTTCTAAAGGAAGGAAGTATGAATGAGATGATGATGCAAGAGGTGTCGCTGCCAGCTCCGTCTAACTCCTCAGATTACCCCTCACTTCGATCCGTCTTTCAGCCAAAACAAACGAATTCTAGTCCCGCCTCTATTGCTCAAGCTAACTGGGAATTCATTAAACAACTTCTTCAGGTACATACTAAATTAATAGTTACAAAATATAATGACTTAAAATATTTAAATTAACACTTTCAAGTTTAAGGTGGTGGGTACAAAATTGCATCAATTAAATATTATATGTTTTTGTAGTCTAATTTGTGCATGAAAGTCAAGTTTTAGTTAGTTATTTTTAAAAGTTATAATTTTTTTGTACTTTTTTCTGAACTTTGGTACTTTTCCTAAAAACGAAATGAGAAATTTTCGTGTTTGATAACGCGTTATTTTTAATATTTCTTTTGATTTGTTGTTTTAATTTGAATTTTGGAGCGTTTTCTGCATGCGTGTTTAATACTAACTTTTTTTTATGTTTTCATACATTTTGATTGATTTGTCCTTTTGATTTAAATTTTGGAGCGTTTTTTGCATGCGTCCTTGATACAATAAATATTGTTGTTTTTGCTCACTATTTAATTATTTTATTTTAATTTGCTTTTTGCATGATTACTAACTGGTGGTGGATTTTTTTTTTGGTTCTTGCTTTGTTTTTCGGTTGATGGGATTTACTAATACAATGTAGGACCCTACGTCCACAGAGATTGGAGCTGTGCACATAGCTCAGGATAGAAAGTCAAGGTTTGAATTTTTAAAGGAATGTAAGACAAAGACGAAGCGGATGTTGGTCGAGAAAATGGGACCCGAGGCAGTCGCTCTTGGTCATGGCGAAGTATCCATTATAGGCGTCGAAGAGAACACTATGGTCGCCAGGTAATTTAATGAGAAAAAAAAATATCTGATAAAATGTGACTCTCCGTATAAAAAGGGATAAGTTGAATGATTTTTTTTTAATTTTCGAGTGTTAAGTTTAGAAACGAAATGTTAATTGTGTCCAAAAATTGAATTGGCTTCTAAAGGAATTGAACTGTTGACTCAAGAATTGTCGATCTGGTGCTCTCTCAACTGAGCTAAGATAGAAGAGGCTCAACGGTTCGATTCTTTTTGAGGCAAATCTCGATTTTTAGAAAAAGTTAGGGGATAAATTGTCAAAAATATTTGTATTTTGTCATTAATTTTTTTAAGAATTCGCACAATTTCGTCGAATTTTTGTGACTGAAATGTTAAGCGAAAGCCAAAAACGAATTATTAAAATATGCGAGATTTAGCCATACAATTTTTTAGTGTAGTGGAATTTGGATATTGTCTTTTTTTTTATATTAATATTGTTCCCACAGTTTAAACTTTAAACCCTGTTGGAATTATTTTAATTTTTCCTGTCTAAAATTTGGATTTTAGACGACTTAAACCCTTTTAATTATTGTGTTCTCCAGATAATTTTTTTCACGCCACAATTCGTCAATTTTTTATTCGGAGATTCACAAATACTGCAACAGCGTGGTGTTTTTTTGGTGGGAATTTTGAAGCTTAAACTAACTAATTTAAATTGATATTTTAATTGCAGTTTATGCGATCTTCTTGAAAGGATTTGGGCTCATGGACTTCACGTTAAGCAAAAGGGTCGAAGTCCGCTGTGGAATTATTTGACAAATTATCAAGAGTCGGAAGCATGTAAAGACTCGAGTAAACCGATCGATCCACAATTTCTTACTCCAGGTAGCAAATAAATACTAAAAAAAATAAAATAATTGTGGCAGTATAACCAAAAATGGCCTCGTAGTAACCAAAGGAGTTAAGACAGAAATAATATATAAAACGGGACAAATATAGAAACAATATATGTGACATTTCGGATAAAAACTGCTCGAATGGTACTGTAAGAGGTCAGAATTTAAATGTTACTCTACCAACTTTTGTTGGGTTCAAAAATCTTAACTCTTACAGCAATTTCTATGCCCTTTTACTTGGAATATTACAATACCGTTAATTGAAATTAATTATTTGTGGCAGTCCAAGTAAAAAATTCACGGATTGTACTGCAAGCTTTCAGAATTTTAAAAATTGTTCTATGCAGTTTTTACTGGTTTTAAATTCTTAACTCTTGCATCGTGCACCGGAACTTTTTATTTCGACTGCCACACATAATTAACTAAAATTACAGGTATTGTGACATTCTAATTAGAAATGGCATAGAAAGCGCTGTAAGAGTTAAGAATTTTAAACCCAAAATAGGTACTTAGAATAATACTTTAAATTCTGAACTCTTACAGTACCAATTGAGCATTTTTTATCCGAAATGTCACATATTTATATTCTTTGCATATTTAACTAAAAGAAATTAATAAATTAATTAAGTAACCAATTAATTCCGAGGTTTGAGTGATTCTTGAATGAATGAATGAATACAAATATTTACTTGGGGGAAACTTTAATTATTTAAATGCAATATATTGAAAAATGTTTTTCTGCAGCTTTGGCGTGGTGTATTCTACGCAAACGACTCGACAGTACGACCATCTCTCTTTTTAATTGCTAATTACTATTCGCATTTCAAATCCCTTCATTTCTATGCTGCACTTCCTATCTCTATCTATTTTGTGGAGGACCAGATAACCTCTTAGATTTATTAACATGATTTAAATCCAAATTTTAAAAATATCACTGCATCTTTCAAAGTTTTTTTTTGTTTTACAAATCAATAACTTAAAATAGGTAAAAAAAAATCCTCGAGACTCTGAATTGAAAAAATCCCCAAATTTAAATATTTCTTGGCCTCCGGTTCAAAGGACCAGTGTCAATTTATAAGTATTCAGTTGAGGTCTCGGTACCACGTATTAAGATCTGAGACGTTATCTGGCGAAACAAGATTTTTAGATGCGCATTATGTATTTAAATCCTGTTTATAAATCTAAAAGGTTATTTGGTTCTTCAAAAAACTCTGGCTATGCTTTAACTCAACTGTAATTATTTGCTTGTTTGTGTACAAAATTAAAATATGTTTTTGATCTGGAAACCCTTGATTAATTAATTAACTAAGATTAACCTTTTAATTATCTACTAACTTAATTAATTACTAATTGAAATATTGATGTAAATTATTATAAAAAGATCGATGATATTTCGCACGTAGTTATAGTAAAAAAAATTAAGTGGATTTAATGTTTTCAGTGAAAATGGTGTCAAAAAGCCCAAGAAATAATAAAGATTCGGGGCGATTCGGAATGAATTTAAAATCTATGATGGTTTCAATGTCCGCTAGAGATTTCCCTGCGTATTTTACTAAAGCCAAAAAGGGTAAGTCATAGGGAAAAAAATGGAGTGAAATGAAACTAAAAATAACATTCGAATTTAAATTAACTAATTAATTATATTGTAGTTAATTTATTGTAATTACTAAATTTCCAATGGGTTTCCAGACCGGATTTTTAAACTAGTTTTTAATCAATTAATTTGCACTTATTTAGTATTCAGTTTGGTAAAAGCCTGCTTTTTAGCACTAGTATTTGTGGCATTCCAAATCAAAATACTGTAAGAGTTCAGAATTTATAGCAGGAAAAATATGTGTAAAGCACTTCTGTAAATTCTGAAAGGTTACAGTTATTTTTAATTGGACTGCCACATTTCTGCTGTATTTTATGTACATAGCGTGTGTGTGTGTAAAGTTTGAAAGCTTTGAGTAACAAAACGTAGTTTTAGTATTATTAATTGTAGAATCTAATTAAAAATTAAATTATCGTCAATTTCTACCATATATAATTTCCCCCATATTAAGCTCAATATTTTTATACAGTGTGCCCAGAAATTTTGTGAACACTTTTTCACTTTTTTTTAAAGCAACAAAAAATTAATTAAAAAAAGTATATTTTTATAGTTTTCAAAAACCCATTTTTTGGTAATTAATGTTCAGAATTTTGCTAAAAATTAACTTGAAAAAAAAACCCTCATCTTGATCCGCTGCTACGCATTTAATTTTTTTTAAATCTCCTTTATATGTAGAAATTAAGGGTAATTTATCCATTAACTAATTAGTTTAGAAGCAAGTAGTTTAAAAACCTGTCTCGTGTCACCTATTACTAATAGCATGTCTCGATAAGTAAATAAAAAACAAATTAAAATATATTTATAAATATTTTTACAATTAGATCTGTCAGCAATGGCCTCTGAAATGAATCTGAACGTGACCTCTCCAGGGAAACCAAAAGACCCGCGACGGTCACCAGAAAAACGAGAAAGACGATCGTCAAGGGCTGTCGAGCTTCCGGTCATTACTCCACTTCCTGTCTCTATTGCTTTCGACATGAGGTAAAAAAAATGTCGATAATTCATCGAAAAACTCGAAAAATTGAACCATTTGAAATTAATTCGACCAAATGCATGCAAAGTGAAATAAAAAAATAGCTGCTCAATTTCGAGAAAAATTAAATTAGCTGCAGCAGCATTGGCGCCGCCGGTTTTTTTAAGCAGAGTTAATTCTCTATTTATCAGAGTATAAACAAATACCGCTGAAAAACAGGCGGCGCCAATTCTGCATCGGATGATTTCAATTTGTATCCAAATGAAGCAAATATTACTTAGCCGCAGCAAGTCGTAGCGTCGCTTGTTTTTAAGCAGAGTTAAATCTGCAGTTGTCAGCGTAGAAAAAAATATCGCTGAAAAACCGGCGGCGCCAATAATTTCATTTTTTCTTAAAATGGAGCAAAGTTTTATGAATCTGGACGAATTAATTATAACTTATGGAGCTAAATAGTTACTAATTCTGTTACGATATTAAGTAATAATAATAATTTTTGTTTCTATTTTTCAGAAATGTTCAAGGTATTTCGGAAATCAAGACGGAAATTGGCTACGCCCGAGCCTGGATTCGATTGTCCCTAGAGAAGAAAGTTTTGTCTAAACATTTAAGAGCACTTTTGGCAGATGACGAACTTCTCCGCGGTTTCTACAAGCGAACCGCCTTCCTTCGCTCTGAAGAAGAACGAGAACAATTCTTGTATCATTTATTGACCCTCAATGCTGCGGATTATTATTGCTTCACCAATACTTATCTTAATATTGGTAAGCAGTTTTAGAGTTTTAAAAACCTACAGTGCAGAACTCTACATAGCCCGAGCCATTTATTTTTTTAGCCATTTAGACAAAATACCATGGTAATTAACCTCAATTTTAGCCCCCACGGGTCAACCCTTCAATGGATTGAACCCATCTTTAAACTTATCTACGATCTTGGCCTAACACGCATTTTAAGCCCAACATGGTCCAAATCGGTTCGGCAGTTCAACCGCTATCGTGTCACAAATAAATCGGACCGACAGACAGAAATACCAATCCCATAAGCCCTGGCTCGGGCTAAAAATGAAGCGAGTACTCGAAATTCGCTTAGTATTCGACTGTTTTGTATTTAGGCGAGTACTGGGCTTGAATATTTTTTAAAATTAGCTAGCTTGATATTTATAATTACAAACGAAGCGAGTACAAAAAAAAATTCATAATAATCTCTTCTCAGTTTTAAACTTTGGCCGAGTACTCGACATTTTTTTTATAAATCGGATAGTTTAGAGTAAAAAACGAAACGACATCATAATCTGATGTTTCTGTGGTATTTGGACAAGTATTCGGTCGTTTTTTTTAAATGAGTAATTTAGAGTAAAAAGACAAAGCGAGTACTCGAAAAATTCAGAGTAACCGGTAGTTTTTTATTTAATAGAGTATTCAGCCTGAAAACTTTTTTTAAGTTTAGTTTAGTCGAATAATTCAATATTTTAAGCTCGTTTTAGTATTTTTTCGAGTACTCGGCTTAGATCCCTTTTAGTTGGCTAATTAAATGAGTAGAGTCAGAAATATAAGCGAGAAATATTTGGTTTTTTGATTAGTATTCGGCTAAAAAAAAGTCGTTGAGTTTTTTTTTTGGAAGAAATACTCGATTAATAATTTTAGTTACTGGACTATTTGGCCAATTAAATAAATAAATGTTTTTTTGATTTGATTGCAGTGCTACCGTACCGAGTGTTAATCTTTCCATCGAAACGCTTCAACATTTCATCGACCACGGCTAACGTTTGGATCAGCGTTTCTGGAACTTTGGGAGAAACAGGGACAATCAAAGTGCCAAAGAATACTCTCGAATTCGTCTATCAAGTATAATCAGCTCAATTAAAAAATAATTTTTATATATCTCTAATCTTTATATGTGACTCTCCATATGAAAAGGGAAAAGGTTGCCGAAAATTTCTTGTTTTTTTCAGAGGTTTTGTATTTAAAAGCCCAAAAATATATAATTAAAATAGGAAAAATTCAGCTCTAAAAATTTGATAGTGTAGCCCAATTTTTGACTATATAGTTTCCTGTTCTTTTGATAGGCATTTTTTAAATCGAAAATCTCCCCAATTCTAATGTCTTTAAATAGTGATTTCTAATTTTTTTAATTAAATTTTTTAGCAGCCTTTTTAAAGCGATTTTTTTTCTGCACTCGGAATTTTTTTTTGTCCTCCCTTTTAATTCTGAGAGCCACATAACTATGATCTGACTTAATAGATGATTTTGAATTGATTTTCAGCACAAAAATCTTGGTCTTTTAACGAACATGCACTTGGGACATGACAACAGTGGCGTTTCTCCAAAGTGGCTTGTGGACTGCGTCGTAGTTCGAAATGACGTGACGGGGCTGATCGTAAAGTAAGCTCTAATTAATTGACCGATGATTTTAATGGCTCTTTAACCGGTTTAATTTATATTTAAATCCATTTCAGATTCCCATGTGGTCGATGGCTAGGTCGAGATATTGACGATGGGTCAACAGAGCGATTATTGGTTGGAGAGCCTCACTACGAAGGGGAGGAGTGTGCACAGGACTCTCGGCTCAAAACGCCCCCTAGGGCCCGCAGTCCTAGTGTCCCTCGTCGCTCTTATGAGAATCGATTGAGTACTTCAGAGATTCAGGAGTGCCTTGGTAAGAAGAACAAAAAAACAATTAACATGTAGCATGATTCTCAGATTGCCCCAAATTAAACTAATTTTAAAAAAACAGGGCATTTTTGAGACATGAGCTACATGTTAATTCAGATTAATTGTTTATAGTAAAATAATTTATTTTTTAATGTTTTTTTAGGAAATGCAGTGAACAACATTGTAAAATACTTTTTCAAAACGGACAAAGAACGTGGAAGTTTGACGGTTTTACTTTGCGGAGAAAATGGACTTGTGTCCTCACTAGAGCAAGTCTTCCTCTTTGGATTCAAATCTAGTCGACTATTCGGAAAAAATATTTATCTCTGGGATTATTTCGGTACGCATTTATTAATTTATTAAAAAAATTAGAAAAATTCGCAGTGTTGTTTGCATATATGTTGAATTTTGCTCTATAATTGTCTCAAATTCATGGATTCTTACTATAAAAAACTTGTTACGTTATTAAAAGAAACAATTTTGAATTTTAAACTAAAATGTCTGGTTTTTTGGTAACCCCCGCCGAAAACAGGAGGCTTTTGTTAAAAAAAAATTCTGAATGAAAATTCCTTCAATTTTACTCTATGATTGTCTCAAACTCATGGCTTTTTGCTAAAAAATACAGTTTAGAAAGTTCAAATTTACAAAAATAAAGTTTTTGGTTCAAAACCTTCCTAATGGTGAAGTTTTAGGGCAAAAATCCGTGAATTTGAGCCAATCAGGTAGAAAAATTTAACAGAAATGTAAGTAGCACTTGGAATTTATCTAATTTTTTAAAGCCATTTCTATTCATTATATAATTTTTAAGTGTTTTTTCTAATTAAATATTTTTTTTTGAAATTGCAGTACGAGTTCAAGAGATGTTCGAAGGGAAGTTGACGGATGAAGATTTTGATATAATTTTATCGTCAGAAGATGGCAGCGGATTGACTGAGCATGTGAACGATATCAATTGCTATTGTGAGCTTATCCACAAAATCAATTATCATGCCAGCTCTCTCGGCAAAAATGGAAAGTTCCAGCTACTCATCTGTCTTTGTGCCAGGTAAAATTAACACACAAATATGTGACAGTCAGGGATAGGGTAATTAATTACAGTTGCAATTCAATTACGTAATTAATTACATTTTCAAAGTGATTTGTAATTTGTAACTCAACTAAAATTACTTGACAAAAGGAATTTGTAACTTGAAATTCAATTACATTCATTTTTAAGAAAGTAATTTGTAATTCAATAACGTAATTAATTACATTTTCAAAATAATTTGTAATTTGCAATTCAAGAACATTCAGTTTTAAGAAAGTAATTTGCAATTAGTAATTCAATTACTTCAATATTTCAAAAGTAATTTGTAATTTAATTACTTTGTAAGTAATTTGCCCAGTCAACGTGAAAAAGGGCCCAAATGATACTCTAAGCTTTCAGAATTTAAAGCCTGTCAAGCGAGTATTGAGCAATTGTTTAAATTCTAAACTATTAAGGTACCACACGGGCCCTTTTTAGTTGGACGACCACATATATTACAGAAAGAAGAATTGTAGCTCCCCGTATTAAAACGGATCAGTTGTCATATAACATAAATTTCTCATGAAAAAAACCAAAACAAATTAGTTGGAAAGTTGTGAATTTAAAAATTAAAATCGTTATTTTTAGATAAAATAAGCTTAAAATTAACCCTAAAATGGTTTTTGATTTTAAGAACAAAATTTTTGCTTGCAAGAAATAGACAATTAGAATAAATTAGAAAATTTTGGCGCAACATCTTGCAGATTTAATTATCACGTTTTGGCCTTCTGATCCCTTTTAATACGGAGAGCCACCATTTATTATGATCATTCTGTTAAGGCGAACCGACCTGATAAAATCGTCTTTGTTCAAAATCACGAAACATCATCAAAAAAACAGTCAAAACCAGTTAAAATCCTCCAGTTTTTTTTATTTAAAAAAATTAAAATTTGACTTTATACCAAACTAATCTATTTATTTATTTATTATAAATTGCAGAGAGCATTTACTACCCCGTCTGCCTCCAATTATGACAAACTTGCAAATCACACGTCAAATGTATGAAGAGCATTCGTTCCTAAGGGATCCTGACCTTCTTCAAGATTTAGTTCAAGTCCTGCTAGCCCTTGATGATTACGACATCGTTCTAGAACAATCTCTCTCCAAGGGAATCGAATAAATTACGAAAAAAAAATTACGAAAGAAAATCTCAAATTTCCTGTCTAAAAACCAAGAAAAATCCATCCGAAAAAAACCTGAAGTTTTTGAAACCTTACTTTTCAAAAAAACACGAAAAAAACGATTTAAAAGTGAGGTTTTTTTTAAAACTTTAATTGTCAAGAAAGAAGAAGATTGTAAAATATTTTAAGGTTTTAGTATATACCATTGAAAGCAGTCGGTCTTGGGGCGAAGTGAGAATTACATCTTCATGTTAAAACCTTTTCTACTTCTACAGTTATAAAGTGAAAACGTTGGATTATGTCTTAAATTGAAGGTGAAAAGTTCTTTTAAAAAATTAGGCTTCTTATTTTCGAAATTTGAGAACGAAAAAGGATTTCGAAAATAAAAAACCTAACTTTAAAAAAAAATATTCAGCTTTAATTTGAGACATAATTGATCGACATTTTATCTTTATAACTGCAGAAGTTGAAAAGGTTTTAACATGAAGACATAATTCTCACCTCACCTCAATATAGATTTTTTTCTTCAATGGCATACAATAGAACCTAAATTGTCAAAGCTTTTAAAAGAATTTAATTCAAAACTATTATACCTGTGTATGTAATAAGAAATACATTGAGAACTTTAATATGGATAGAAACTGTGATATTGATAAAAAAAATCTATAATATGTAGAGAAAAAACATAATTGCCATATAAACTTTATAGTCAATCAAATGTGACAGTCCTTGTAGAAAAAAAGATGTCACCATTAACCAAGAAAAAAATCATGTTCATTTTTTACTATTATTTAAAAGACTTTTTTTGTAGCTCGAAACTGCTAGAAATTAATTAAGTGATTTTCTTATTAATTAATTAATCAAATAAAGAAATATCGATAGTTTACGGGTTTTGTTTGAACAGTGGATAAAAAATTTGCCTACTAAATTAAGGGGCTCTGGTTCAAATCCGGGTTGCCGCTAATCCTTTTACTTTTTTTTTTGCTGTAAATTCAAAATTGCATAAAGTCAAGATGCAAAAACATTGAACGATTAGCGGCCACTCGGATTTGAACCGTAGCCGATTGGTTTGGTAGGCAAATGTTTTATCCTCTGTGCAAATAAAACCTGTAAATTAGCAATATTTTGAAGTATAGTCTTGCAAAACTGAACAAGTTACCATTTAACTTCTGTTTAATAATTTCAAATTGTAAAATGTCAAATGTACTGAGCTTGTTATGTGCTTTTTAGTCAGTTTTTTTTATCAATTTAATTTAATAATTTTAATTGTGATTGCAATTAAGTCAATCTTGTCGATTAAGTTCGATTTTTAATCAATAATTTTAATGAATCTCGTGGATGATTTTTTTAGAATTAATTTTAAAATATTGACGCATTTGTAGATTTGTTGCTTTTCATCGTGGAAAAATAATTTTGAAAAAATCTTAATTTTTTTTGAATATTTCCTTGAAAAAAATTGTATTTTAACAAAATACTTAAACATTAGAATCTTTTGTAAATAGTTTAGAGTTAAATGAATTATTTAAAAAGTGAAGTAAATGTAGATGAACTTTATTATGTAGGTATTTTAGCCTGTGAATTGTAATCATGTAAAAATAATTAGCAACTCTCCTTAATTAATCAATTAATTAATTACCTATGAATGTAATTAATTATATTTATTGAATGGATTGAGAATGTGAGCAAACAATCTGTGAATTTTATCAATTTGTATTCAGAGAGGGAAAAAAACTAATGAAATAAATACAAACTTGAATATTATGTCGAATTAACTTAGTATTTAATTTAAAATAGCATATAAGAAATACATTTTTATTTTTTTATATAAAAAAAATCGTTACTATGTGGCAGTCTAAGTTAAAAATGGTACGGATGGTACCGTAACAGTTAAGAATTTCAAGACTTGAAACAATGAAAAATTTTGAAATCTTATAGGAACATTCCTTGCTATTTTTACTGGGAATGTCACATATTTTAAGATAAAACAGAAAACAGGCATAAATCACGCCCTCATTCTAACTTCTAATCAAATTCCAATGGCAATTTAATAATAATGAAGCAATTTTTTATTACAAGATATGTACCAGTCCAAAAAAAATTTAAAATGTGACATTATATAAGAATCCTAAATATTTCAATGATTTCAATTACTAACATAATAATATAAAAATGTTCTTTTAATTCTGATTGAAAAATTGTTCAAAAAAGGTTTTAAAAACCGCAAAATTAGCCAAGTTAAAAAAATTAAGGCGCTTAATTTCGCCGATTTCAATACGTTTTGTTCGCCACAATACTTCTCAGAATTACTTGCTTTACAAAGATGCATTTTAAAATACAAAAAATCACATTTTTATACGGACAGCTATAAATAAAAGTGTTTTTTATTATTATCTGAATACTGGATTAAATACAAAAGCCATCAGCCGACCCTATTAATTATTGACAAGAATTATTGACAAAACCTGATAAAAAAATAAATGATTCAACAATTCGGATTCATCGGTTTGGATTTATTGAAGGAAGAGATAATTATTTTTATAACAAGAGTTTTCATTTAATCATTCGAGATTAATTCGTTTACAAATGATTGATGTCCTTTCCTCATTGAATTTTTGCGAATTCCATAAAAATGCAGAAATGATATGAAGTGTTTGCATCATCGTTATAAATTAATTTGTTCAAAGGTCAAAAACTACGTAGATATAATGAGGCCAGGTATTTGCATTTTATTCAGTGAAATTAAACTCTTTTATGGATATTTATAAGTGCAAATGAGTCATATCAAATTGACGTTTTTTATAAGTCTCTAATAAAATTTGAATAATATTTTTAACATGAATTAGTTTAGTTTTTTTCTCAATAGTTGTCGATAAGCGGTTAAGTATTTGATAACTTTTTTAATATTTTAATAAATATTAATCTACAGTTCGATGAGTTGACTTTGCTAAATTTCCTTAACCTTTTGAAGTAACTTGTATATGCTCAAAGTCGATGAATTTAGCTCTTTTTTTTAAACAAAAAAGCCGTTAATAAGTTTGTAATTTATTTTTCGACTAATTATCTACATATATCGATGAGTTGTCTTTGTTAAGAAAATTTCTTATTCATATCGATCAACTGCAATTTAAAAATTATATATCTATCGATAAGTATTTTTGAATGAATTATCGATCAGATTGCCCCAAGTCGAGAAGTTCTCGATAAGTAAAACGATTTGATAATAATTTAATTAGTTAACTTCAATTTATATCAATTTTAGACAATCCATACAATACATTTATTATAAACACAGTCGTTAGTACA
>JAQGBQ010001130.1:0-13289 GCA_034698485.1 Vertagopus arboreus
ATGCATTATTAAATTTGGCATTTACAACTTCCTTAGCCTTGGGAGGCGCGAAGCGCCGATAAAGGACTAGTAAATAATAATAAAACTACTCAAGATAGTTTCCATCGTGTAGTTAGTTTGCATGTAATGATTTGATTTATGAAATTATTATCCGCAAAAAAAAACTTACAAGAAAGAGAATGAGAGTCGGTTGATTGAGAAATAGTTAGTTTTTAATTTTTTAATTCGCCGGCTTCTTTTGTTCTTCGGATTTTGGGAAATTATATTTCTTCTTAGGGATCAAGCAGTATTTGCATTTTTGATTTAAGTGCTTTAAGATATTGGACGAAGGAGGCGGGTTTGATTATTTTAGTTTGGAATTGGAGATTGGACTCGTAATACGTGATTTAATTTAGTGTTTGAATTTCAGTATTATATATATATCCAGACTATAACATTTTTTGCTTTTGTTTACATGAATTTTGTAATGTATTTATTTACGAATTGTTCATTTTGTAATGAATATCAATGAGATTGGCTTTGTTCATTCGTATTGCATGGCTTTTCTGCAAATTAAATTCAATGTATCACTGAAGAAAATTTATAATTAACAATATATATTTGGTGGTATTAATTTCAAAAATGCTGTTAATACAGAATCTCATAATTGAATTACATTAAAATACCATTTTAGAAAATCCTACTAAAACCACTGATTCGTAATTAAACAAGAATACCATTAATTTCGCGAAGAAAACTCAAGAAAAATTTTTACTCTTAAAATATTTTGTCCATTAAATCTATTTAGTTCTCCAAAAAATCTAATTAATGAAAAGTCCGACCGATTTTAGTTTTTTACCTAACATTAGAAAATTGTTTTTCAAAATATTTTTAAATAAATACTAACTGACCACTGATTTTGATTCATTTTAAGTTTTATTATTTCATTCGTTATAATATCATATTCAAAATATAGACAAATTTTTGATTTTCGGAATGCAAACGATTTGAGATCTGGAAAGAAAGGATTTCATGAAAAGCTGTTTATTGAAGACATTTTGAAACATTTATTTTTGCTTAGTTAAATAATCCATAATTGATTTAGAAAAGCATTAGATTATTTATTGTAATCTTTTAGATTTTTCCCTTTCAACTGCACACGGCATAATCGTCAAAATTTGAATGATTTTGTTTTAAATAATTATCAGCATAACATATTTATTCTCACTAATCAAATCAAGTACCAACTAATTTTTAACAATTGCTTCCTTTCCAAGGAAAAATAATTGAAATGAGATTAAAAGAAAAGAGTCAATAATTAAAAACAACAAAGATCCACACGATTAAACCTATTCGGATCATTCAGTTTTATAAGCAGAGTTGCTTTCTTTCTATCTGTTTTTTCTTCTACAAACTGATTGTCTTTCCAGACCAAACCTCTCTGTCTCTCTCATTCAAATGTGTAATCTCAACCTCCGACTTAATAGATCACACACTCCAACGACTACCTTCTACTATTTAATGCTTCCTTAGAGCTTCTTAACTTTTTCAGTTTGAATTATTCATCAACCGAAGATATCACTTTCAACCTTAAAGATTTCCACCTCCGTAGATCCTTAGGGCACCAAGCCCCCTCGATCACCACCGCCGCCAAGCTTCTATATTATCACCATGATGATGATGATTATGATCAGATACTGAAGGCAATGAAATGAAGGATGGATTAGCTATAATTGCCAAACTCACTGTTAAAAATATCAAAATCATCATCATTTTAAGCCTCTTCTTTTTAGCTTCAGGAGGAAGATATTTTTTTTATATTTCTTACGAAAGCTTAATCTTCATCTCCCAACTTCCAACTTCTTGTTACAAAGTTGGATCTTCTAAAGATCCAAAAGAAGAGTCTCTTCTTTTTCCTGGCTTTGGCTGTGTTATTTTATATAAGAAAGTTTTAGTTGGAGGAGGAATGAAGGATTTCACCTCATAAATAAATCTTGCGTCTGAAGCAATGCCATTAATCACGGGATTCATACATAAATTAGCTACAGCCCTACGCTTCGTGTCTCCAGTCTACGCTCTACTATTTTAGCTATGGCTTTAAAATATACAGGGTTTGTTGGAATTCCCGATTAGTTTTTAGAAAGTTGAGAAAAAGCTTGAAGAAGACAACAATCTAGATTTTTGGAACAAGATTATATCGTTTCAAATTTTATAAAAAGTTCAAATGATTATTTTTTTCAAAAAATAATATAATTTTTTGAGTCGATTTACGTGTTTTAAAAGATAACAATTTGGTTTAAAAACCACATTTAATTATGACAACCGAAAAAAACAAAGGAAATACTAACCATTGCTCGTTCAGTTAATATTTAAATCGTTTGAAGTTTTTCAAATATTGAAATTGACTACAAGTCCAGATTCTAAATTCTAGAATATAAATGTAGAGGCCCTGGACATTTGCCAAGATTGAAGATTCAAGCTTCAGAATTATAGATGCTAGTTGTTTGTTGGCTGCTTTTTAGTTTTTGTCCATCAGAAGTACATAAAGGAAGTATAGAATACGTTTAGAAGTACAAGTAAGCCTATTCATGAGAAGAGTAATAAAGCATCGGATCTCGAATGGAGAGGATTTAACATTTTGTATACAAGGAATACCTTGGAATACTTGGAATCAAAAGTTTTAGATTAATGCATGTGTTACAGTCTGAGTAAGCGTTTATATTCAGAAACATTCATTTAAAAAAATATTAGACAATTTTTACATCTTTAAAATTTAGGATTTTTTTTAGCAATCAGTCAAATAATGAAATCTAAAACAATTTCAGTAATATTATGGATAACACAATTTATTTTGCTAATATCATCGAGCTTAGAAAATAAATTGCAAGGAAGTTCTTATTTTGATTTGAATGATTCCATTAGTTGAAACTTGCTCCTTTTGAGAAAAAAGTTTTATGGACAATAGCTAAAAAGGCTTAGCCTGGGTTAACTACGCGCTCACAACTAGTCACAACACGTTATCTACTATTATAATATCGCTATCTGACTGTGAGTCAAGCAAGCGCAGAAGGCAGATCACGAGATACTCAGTAGATTCTTTTGGCGGGAAATTTAAACTACAACCAAATTTGCATATCCGAGTCGACATGCTCTATTTATCAATTTTTATGATTCATATCCGATTTTTGAAAGGGTGACATATTCGGAATATTCTGGTGCTCCAGGCTCCTAGGAGCCGGGTTAAATTCTAGTGAGTAAATAAGATCTGGAAAGGAACTTCTTATAAAGATTTGTTGATAATTTTTTTTTTTAAATTACTGTTTACAAAAAATTGACACAATGATTCAATAACAATATTATTCATCAAAACTATCGTGTTATTGGTTAAATCCATTGATTGGTATTTCATAATAAAGTTTATTTTTTTGATATATTAGATCGACAATGCCATTCTAAAACGTATTCTGAAATCAGACCATGAAGATTTAATATGTTAAATTTCTTGTATAATTTGTTCATTATTTATTATATTCACCTCCAGGAAATGTCAACACTGCCTAAACAAGTCTCAAGCATCAACAACAGTCCAACCATCTTTGTGTTTAGACTCCTAATATCTCCGCAAGTTAAAAAAAATCTTGCTATGAAGTTCTAAATCGGAACAAAAAAAGCATTCTTGTGAAGTGAAGCCAAGTTCATCTCGGATTTCTTTTGTGGCTTTTTGAGCTTTTGGTTTTTGGTTGGCACTCTCAGACTTTCCATGGTTTTATTTTTTGTTCAATTTCTCTAGATTAGTAGGTGGGGATATTCCACTTGCATATGTAGTAGAGTTCGTATTAAAAACGCAGTTCTTTTATTCTATATTTTTATACAGAGGATTGTTGTGTTGTAGGAAGATGTGATAGATCATTGTGAGACGTGTATGAGATTTACGAGGAGTCGTCTGGACTCACAGAATTTGCTTAAGAAAAGGATTTTGGAATAAACGAGTGGATATTTATGTTCGGGTATTTATGTTACAGTGAGTCTCCCTTCTTCAAAAAACTTGGAATGAATCACCCATTCTTTGCACTTATTTAGAATATTCGAGTACACAAACTTACTACTACATACTAGTTTAAAAACTAACACTAACAGCAAATATTCCAGTCCAATCCTAAGAGAGAGTTTTATTTTTTAAAAAGCTTGTAGAAAAAACTAAAAAGCAGCTGGAATTTCCGGAATATATATTTTTTGGACACAAAGTTCTCGGGTATTATTCAGGGCAGAAAGCTAGAGAAATGTTCGTTGTATTTGGTGAAATTGCTTAAGGCTTCTTGGTACATATATTTAAGATGCAGTCTATCTATCTAAGGGGAGGTGCTTTCGGAGGTCAATTTCGAAACTTTTTGAATCATAAAGAGTTTGGATATTGTGTTAATGGAGGTTTATACTTTTCACTGAAATATTAACCGCTAATGAGGAGTTGATCCTATGAAATAGAAACAAATTTATATGTTAGACTAAATAAAAAAAGGCACTTAAATGTAACTAAATTTTAAAAAATTATCAAGTACAATCTAAACTTGGATGTTATTTTTTAAAAAATAAATTTTTTTTATCTCAAGCATTAAAAATAAAATGTCAAAACAGCCTAAAACCCCCCAAATAAAATTGGATACCAGGTCTGTAGCACACACTGTATAAAGAGCATCGAGTCCATAACTTAGTTTGTAGGTAGTTGAGAGTCGAAGGATAAAATACGAGGTTTTCTCAGACATTTGGAAGTGTAAGACGAATGGCGGAAAAGGTTCGGGAGATTGATGGCCAAAGTTTAATCGAAGATGGGAATTCAGTGCCCTCCATCCTCAATCCACTCCAAAGAACCCGAGAAATCTTTTCAAACAACCCCGAGGATACCCGGGTATTACTCTCCCACATAACTCTCTACCTCTAATACTAATACTACCAACTACTACCCACCCACTATCTATCTATCTTTCTATCCCTTTTACCAACTAATCTATAGTCTCCGAACTTTTTTTTTCAAAGCGATTCACACGGATTGAGTTGAACCCCAAGTTCACCTTTTCTAGCTCATTTTTCTTTTCTCTCTTTACCGGGTAGTAGTAGCTTTACATTGTAGCAATTTACTTCTACTACTACCCGGGTATTAGCCAAGATGATAGGGAAAGAGGATTTCCTTCCCTTGGATGAATTTAATGAATGGTTCAAGTTCAACTGAAAGCCTTAATTTTTCGCTAACTCTGCGCTATTTCCACCAGCTTCTTCTTCATAAATTTATCTCTTTTTTCCTTATATAAAATATATTCCTTTTTTTTCTTCTTACGGGTGTAACCCAAAGCTTTAGAATCCTGAATCGAGAATCTAGTTTCTGGATGGGAGAATCTAGAATGCTGCTACCCGGGATTTATTGGTTTTCGTTTTACCCGGATTTTTTTTCATCCTTTTTCTAAAGAAATTTTTTAACTCTGGGTGAAGAATCGGGCAAGTCTAACTGCGTGTTTGACTACTCTTGGTTGCTATTTGCATATGGCGAAACGACTTGCATGGTGGATGCCAAAATACCCGGATTCGGGCATTTCATCTTTTGCTTTCTGCTGGAGGAGACAAGGAGAAGAGTTATGTAGCATTAATGCAAGCATGGAAGCGTGTTCTTTGAGAAAACAACTCTGAAGACTGGGATACTATCCGCGGTTTAAATAATGTCTTCGTTGTTGCATGGAAATACCCGGGTAATATTTAGATCTGCGGATTATAGATGAGACGCGGCTTTTTAGTGGGAATGGGGAGTAGTATAATGTAACTAATGCGTTTCTCATAAGGCAAGTGAAATGAGGAAGGAAGGAAGGTCGTAATGTATTTTAGATTAATATTAGTCTGAAGAGTAACTCCTTGATTACAAAATCAATATCTCATGTCTCCTTTTACCCGCTGGGTATTCTACGTATATATTCTCAAAGTAAGAAGTAGTAGTAGGTAGTAGTAAATCTTACTAAACTCTAAAGAATCCAGAGCTCTCTTCAACAATGCATGAACTAATCAAACTACCGGGTAACATAGGAAGTGAATTATGACTCCGAATTCAAAATGAGCTATTGATTCATTTATCTCCTTTTTGGTTGGATGTATACAATCGGGTGGTTTTGGTATTAAATACGCGATATTCTCAAATGCAAAGGTAATTTTGAATTTTTATTTTGTGTTTTGAATACTTTTGGGTGTTTATTTTGAAAGTGGTTTTTGTTTACAAAATGTTAATGTTAGTTATAATGTCTTTATTTTTGTTCCAACAATTTTGAATTAACTTTTACTAGTAGATCAATAGTGAAAATAGTAACTGACTGGTCAACAATTGTATGAAATAAATTTCTAACTTGATCATTATAATTTATTTCCTTCTTTGTCCTTCAATGTATACATATTGGTAGTTGAAGTACAGGAATTTAATTACACATAGGTAACAATAGTTGCAATTATAATAACGGAGTAAGTAGAATCTTCCAAGAATCCAGGACCCACAGATCAAAGAAAATTAAATATTTAGTCTTCAGATGTCTTTAATCAATGTAGAATATCAAATTCAGCATTTCAATTCCAGTTGAGGACGATTAATACCATGACATTGATCTTTTAAAAAGTTCGACTGTTTCATAAATTAAATCACTTAATTTACTTTAGAGTTGTGTTAGCATTTAATTTAAGAACTACCAGTTGACTATTGAACTTGCAAAAAATCCAACACTGAATATTATTGTAAATGCAGATTCAAAACATAAACTAAAAACTGATTGACTAGAGAAGAGTCTCAGGATTATAACGCAGATATAGGAAGATGGTAGTTGAGATTAGATCTTATGCCGTTATTCTGTGTTGGTGGACATTAAAGAGGGTAATTTGGCTGAGGTTAGTGATCCAGTAATTTACGATTAGTTGGCTTTTTTATTTTGTTTACAAGATTGAATGAGGAAATTATTGAATGGCTGAAATAAGTATGTAGTAGTAGTACATAGTAGTGAGGTTATATTATATTAGGTAAGCATAGTGGGCCTGTTAAGGATGCGTGTTGGGCTAGGTCAGACCCGCCTAATGGCCTTGTTAATTGCCTCGTTTGGGTTAAATAGCCACCACTTGTGTAGACTGTTCCATTTTTTAATGGCTCTTTTATTATCATTATTGTTATTGCGGGATTCAACACCAACTTGGCATCAACTACAAATATATCCTTTCAGTTAGACTCAATTATCTATCTTAATCTTTTCGTGACCTTGACATTCACAATTGCCATTTCAAAATTTAACTTGTTAGTGTTTTTAATTTTTTAAATTAGCATTTACAAATTTTTAATTCATTTTTCCGACAGTTTGAATCAATGCAATGATCAAATACACAAACACTTTTAGTGTCTAAGAATAATAAAAATGTAAATAGTTTAATTGGTTTTAAAATTTTTCATCAATTATAAGTGTTTATCACAATAAATTCCCAGATTCTGTTGAAAACATTAAGTAATTCAAGTTAATTCAACTGATTGTGTTATCAAAAGAAAAAAACTAAACTAAATACGAAATCAAGCACGCGACTAAATCATTTCAATTTCAAAACAACTACAGATTAATAAGAAATACGAGTCGAGTCAGAAATACCACCTCGTATTTTAGGTCCCAACATTCTGTCAACACATCCGAAGTATTTCTGAAATGCAATTTGAAGCCTAAAACCATAAAATTATCAACAAAAATTTCACATCTGTATGACAGTGTTTTCTTTTTTTTAAATTTGCGAGCAAATTTAAAGAAATGGTTTTGAAACTGTAATAAATCCATTAATAAATTATTCTCAATTTCAAATTAAAAAAAGCCTTGCTTCATATGACAATTATTTGATCTTAATATAAAGTATTTTATTCAAAAAATAAACAAAGGACTGGACTAATTCAACATTAAAATTTAGCTTTAATAAATAGACTAAGAAATTCTGAAGGGCCACTACTTTAGCAAATACTCATCTAAAAACATTTAAAACCTTTGAAGATTTATTTCCTTTGCGAATTAATAAATGTGTAATATCCGAAACCCTCCTGTGCTCAGAACCATATAGTAAAATCTCTTCTCCTCGCTTTTCCCAGAATAGTTTATTTTGTTTAGTAACTTCAAAAGAGTTAACCGCTTGTTATTGTTTGTTCCATAATTTATGATCTAGCAACTGCATAATACTTCTACTCTTCTATCCAACGTGTTTAATTTTACCTACAAATACTTTGGTTTCTCAAAAGCACGTTCCTTACTTTTAAATATATACACACACCGAATTCCATATAACTTCATAGACTTCACAGAGACCTATTCTTCATCAGTATCATCATCATCATCAGCTTATAAATAGGTTTCTTAAATCTTTTGGACTGTTCATCAATTTTAACAATAATTTTGTTTAATTTTAGCTTTAATTTTAGTTTTTTAGAGAAGGTTTTTGATTATTTTAGACGAATGTAGTTCATGAACAGCCCTTAACTCTTGTATCTAGAATCTTTTGACTAGATAGAATCTAAAATCCAGAACTAAAGATAAAACAGAAGACTCCGTCTCTAAACCTTCAACCTTGCAAATTCTGCAAAGATCTATGTATTCTCCTTAAGTTGTATGTGTTGTGTATATTTGTACATTATTAAGGATATAACTCTCTCTCATAGTCTGTTTGTTCATGCCGTTTTTAACGAAAGATTTAACGATGTGTTTTTATTTCGTTAACTTTTTTTTTTTGCAGGAAGCTTGGAAGCCTTGTGAATCCTCCGACTATCCGACCAAGTCAGAAAGCCATTTTTTTATTCTCTATAAAGCTCTGAAAGAGGAAGAAGAAGAGAGAAGAAATCGATCTTAAAGAAGAAGAAGAAGGGAGCCATAAATCCTAAGGCTTGTGAATAAAGCATCCAATGACGGGATTCTAGATTCCACCACCACCACCAAAAACTTCTTCCTATGTACCACCACCAAAGTTTCCTCTACTATCGTATAGAGCATTACAGCAGACCATCTTTGCAATGATCCTTACATTCTAAATATTCTGAATGAAGTAGCTTGGATTTTGAATTTTGTTATAAGAATTTCAATATAATGTTTAGGAACATCAAAGAACTGGATCTGTTTTAATGTCAGTAAATTCTTATTTTTTGTCATTTTTTGAATGAATTTCGCAAAATTGTCAAAACAGATTAGCGATACAGCTGGATTTGTTAAATCAATAAAACTATTTCCTAATAACTTCTAAACGAAAATATTTATTATCTTGAAATAAACTCAGTAGAAAAAATAAAGAAGAGTACATGATTAAAAATAATAAAATCTCTTTTCATTGAACTCATGTCCAAAAGTAGCATGTATTCACTAATAGAAGTGTCTGTCTTTAGACATATTTCTCTTGGAATTTTAATCTAATAAATAAATCATATTTAGTTACACTCCTTCCTTTAATTCATTCTTGAGGATTTGAGAAAGTAAAACTTCTCACTTCGTTGATTTCCTTCCACCAAACTAAAAGTCCATAATTCCATAACCAAACTTATTTCCACTTCCGTCGACTCCTCCGACAAAACGAAGTTTCTTCTTCTTTAGAACTTTCAGAAACTTTGGTTACTTCTTTGGCAGGAATATTTTGAAGGGGGAAGCTTGGAACTTTCTTGATATGGTTATTTTTAGGATACAGAATAATTACATACAGGCCGACACACCGATTTTCACTTATTCGGACATAAGAAAGGAAGGAGTATTATAGTTTTTTAAAATCAATATGCATTTTTTCTTTGATACATATTTACATAGGAAAGCGTTATATTCATTCCCTTTGAATGTCTTCAATATTTTTTGCCAAATTTCCATAATATTTAAGGACATCACACTGCATTATGGGTATTAGCGAATGGGGCTCAAAAATAAATTAAACAAAATAATTTATACAATCTATTAAATTTTCGTTTAAAATATCCAAGCTCATCTGGGGGTGTGGTAGATCTGCGAACGAGCCATATAATATTGTATCCAACACCGAAGGTGAAGTCACTTATGAATGAACCCTGTTGAAGGTAATAAAGTTAAGTTTTGTATTTAGCTTCAGTTAATCACCCAGAATTTCAATAAATTGCTCTCCGATTTATTCCTCTCCACACACGAATCGTGAATTGTACTAGTGAATTTTACGAATTCACTTGCATGATGTTTGCAGATTACCATAATTGATAAAATCATTCTTGACTTATTTACTTTTATATTTTGCTCAATTTTTATTTTCAAACATTGAAAGGAGAAAAAGTTGATTTGATGCTGATTTTGTACTATATTTAAATTAAATTTTTTTTACTGTCTAAATGTGTAACATTTGACTTTTTACATTTATTTTCAGTTCAAGGTGGCCATACTAATTACAGGATAATAAAACATACATCCATAAAGTTTTAAAAAGCTGTGTCCATGAACCCATCGTCGGTCATCAACATGCGGGTGAAATCATTTTTTATAACCACTTGAACTCCAGACACCGGTCAAGGATTCAGCATTTGGTCTATGGAATTGTACACATAATATTCAATATTTCCGTATTTTTATTATTATTGCAGCACAACAAATCAAGTTAAATATTAGAAGAAGTTTCCGGTTACTGTCTTGTATTCAATGGTCAAAGGGTCTTTGGAAGTTGTAAAACAATCCTAGCTTTCAAACGGTAATAAACTACATCATCGTAATCTATCGACAGTAGTATTTATTTAATTTAGCTCAAAATTTAAAAAAAATCGTCAGTCCTCAACAAAGTAAATTAAACTAAAAGCATGGCTAATTTTCTATCTCTATTTTTTGCTTTGTAAACTATACCTTTAACCTTATATGTATAATCGCAATAGAGTTCGGTACTTGATAAATAATAATATTCTTCGGTTACAAAGACAAGGGGGGAGATGTTCTTCTTTAAATATAAGATGTTATAAAATGCCCGGAAGATGATCCAATACGGTTGGCGTAATAAAACTAAAGTAAAAGTGCAATAAAATGATCAAAGGTCATAAACTAGAAATAATCTCTCCCTTCTTCTTCTTCTCTCTATATACTGTCTTTGCGTATAAAACCATTTGCCTGTGTTTTATACGGAAGGGATTCCCACAAAATGAGGTAACAATTCTATAAGGAAACCATATGCAACTGCCAAACTATCTCTTTTCAACTATAAACATTCAGAGAAAGAGAGTAGCTTCCTTATCCTATCATTGGGTATATGACATAAAATAAAATCTTAAAGACCAAACTAACCTTGCCCTCTCCAGCCTTCTTCATTATATTATTATGTCACCTTGCGTTTGCCAGACACTTTTCCTCAAGATTGAGGAATCACCTCATAAAAAATGACAATAAATGAAAATAAAAGTTCCACATTTTCTTTCTAAAAAAACACCACCGACCTACCTGATTGCAATTCACTTTTTTAAGACTTTGAAGGATTTTAAGGATACCTTTTTATTTATTTTTTTATTTAGATACGGAACCCTGAAGAGGTCAACAATGGATTTTGTTTATAGAGGTCATAAACCAGGAAGTGAAAAGTCTTAAAAAGTAAGAGTCCTTCTTAACCTTCCAAAATTAGACGTTTATTTTTTAAGCAACTTTTTAAAGGTTTTTTAAGGGTCTGATCTTTTTTTATTACATCCTTTTGTTCCTATTTTTATGATACGGCTATTTCCCTGCAATTTAAGCTTCTTTAAAAAGATATAAACTAAAGCATTTCCTTGAATGTTTTTTAAAGGTTTTGAATTTCATCGACCCCGAAGGACTTTTTTAAGAATCTGATGTCACCTTACGTCAGTCTGTCATTCATCTTGAGGAAGGAACAGCTTCCTGGAAAACGTGGAAATTGGATCATTTTTTGAAAATATATTCTGTAAATTAGAATAAGTTTCCTAACAACAAAGTTTGTCAATTCTGATAATTAATTAGTTTTCTTATACAATTGTGTAAGTGGTTTATATATAATGGTGTGTGGTTCATGTTCAGTTTGTAATTCTGCTAATAGATTGATAATTTATTATTCCAATCGCCAATAGTTTCTTGTAATGTAATACATAGAAAAGCTGTAAAAGAAAGTGTGGGTGAATGAATACTACTAGATTAATTAAATGGAGAGAGGAGAAAAGTAATTGGAAATTCGGAAATGTAATGGAAATCTACTCCGTTGTAATAATATAATTGGATTGAATAGTTCTTATTATAATGGATCTTGTTAAGCGGTAAGGATTCTTCTCAATTATTTATTTGTCGCATCACATTTGATAGAATTTATTGAAAAACGGGAAATTTATCAATTTTGCAATTTACAATTTTACGTATCTTCTATGAAGCAAAACCGTAAATAATAATATAAAAAAGTTGCCCTTTAATGAGCGTAAAAAAGATCACGTTTTTCTTGTAATCTTCTGGGAACAGTTTGTGATAACTCTGATATGTGTGTGTGTGTGTGTGTAATTTTTTAAACCTAAATTGCACGGAATTTTAATGTATAAAAAGTGTAGATTGTAGTAGTAGAAAAGCTATTATCTATCTAAAGCAGTGATATCCAATAAGGTTTGTATCTTTGGAGGCTGGAATGAATTTGGTATATAAGGAAAATGTGTGTAATCGCACGAGTGCATTTTCTGATAAGAATTCTTCCCAAAAGTCCTTTGTCCTTTCTATCCAATTATTTTGCCATTTTGGGAATAAAAATCCGGATTTCTTTGCCATCTCCTCTTCGTATAATTTTAATGCGTTTTGGATGAGAAGTGATCCGTGAGATCGGTTTTTTATTCATCTACTCAATCTAACTCTTTTTCTCTTGAGATGTGCAAGGACAATGAGCTCGCTTTTTAAGGATTTAGAAGATTTTGAGATGATAAAAATTTTGATTTCGAAAATAGTTTTCGGGTAGTTATTTTTATTTTTACGAAATTTTGCTTTCTCGGTATTTTGCCATTTCTGAATCGTATAATAACTTCATTGACTTTAAAAATAATACTGCTTTAGCTATTAATTTTTTTAAAAAAATCGGTTTTTTACTGCCAATTAACGGATGTGATCGGTTTTAAATATTTTGTATTGATGGTTAGATAAATATAGTGTCATATAGGTTATTATATAAATTTCTTTAACTCTATGTAAATTTCGTATACTTGACTAATCATCAGTTATTTACAAAAAAAATTATCAGATTGTTTTTTTGACGGGTTTAAAGTAAAAATTATCAGTTTGTATTTTAGCTTGTATTTAATTATTTACTTTTACGATTAGCTAATATTC
>JAQGBQ010001131.1:0-13286 GCA_034698485.1 Vertagopus arboreus
ATCACCTTCAACTTGTAATTTAAGTATCGATCCTGTCTCCTTGGTTCTACAGTGCGGTGCAAAGTGATAGCACTACTGGAACTTATTCAGTTTTGAGACGAGTATTTAGATAGGACAAAAAACGGGCTATTTACGTGCTCCGATAATGTCTTAATTTTTTTACGGTTCTTAATTTAATTTGATAAAGTCAAACATGTAAAAATAGTAGGAGTTCAATATTTTGTCTTTCTGATTTTTTTTTCAATTAAGTTTTGATATTTCCAAAAATGGAATTTTGAAGTTAATTTTGTAAAATTAATGCTTTCTAATATAGCCTGTGACAAAACTAACTTCCGAAAATCAATTATTACTTATTCTTATTAATATCCCAATGTGTATCCGTGATCCACACTCGACAAGCGCAGAAGGAGTTTGCAGCTTCGTTGCCACTCCGCATTAAAGGGAAATTCAGCTAAAAAGCTACTAATGCAATTTGGCCGAGGTAGGTAGTGCGTCGTCTTACAATCCGAAAGTCAGCTTGCGGCCAAGGTTCGAGGCCGGGTCGGGATACTTATGTTTTTGCTCGAACTAAATATTTTTTTGGTTAATGGTTCTTATACTTTGGCTATCAATTTAACTAAATTACTATCAAATAATAAGCCTACTTATCCCCAGGCCCCTCGCGGGCCGGGCTGTATTCTTGTTATAATAATATTACATCTCAAGGTTTAGCTTAACTCAATTTTTTTAAACTTTATTCTGACAGGTAATTTGATGAGTTATGGTCTTATATTTAAATTTGATTTAGATTAGTTACTGCTTTTAATTATAACACTTCATGAATTTAACTTAGTTTGTCCAAAATCTAATTACATAGAAGTAAATTATTGTTTTTTACTATTTTTAGCACACATAGTTTTGTTGACATGCATCCGGTAAGTTTTTTTTTCATTTATAAAAACGGTACAAAATGTTTATTTATTGATTGACCCACTGAGGAATTAATTTAATTTGAAATTTTGAAGTTCTGTAAATATCTTCTTGATTCTAAATGTCTGAAATGTTTCAAAATCCTCATAAATTTGAATTAATAATCTTGATATCGTCATAACTGTCTTTCAAATGTCAACTAAGAATCCAAAAACAACAAACTATTTATTTATTTCTATATAATAACCCAAAGACTATTAAATTGAGTCCAAGTCGCATATACATATATATAAAAAACTTTGAAAATTTAATTCAAATGTGCTTATCGCAGTTATTTATGAACAGTCTCTTAATATATTTACTAATGACTGATTGCTTTATTATGATGACTCAAAAACCACGAAGGAAACTAATGAAATAACCTAAAAGACACTAAGCAAATATTTGCATGATTGAAGTCAACTCGGATTTAACATGCGAATTAAATTCATGTTTCTCAAGACTTAAAATTAAATTCTTAGCTTATTTCAATCCTTCTGGTGGATTTTTCATGGAAGTTTCAAAATAGTATTTTAAATCTTCTCACTCAAACCTTCATTAAAAGTGAGTAAAATTAAACTCTAGATTTTGAATCTTAAAAAACCTGGGAAATCGTCACATTTCGTATTCATTTGGTTACATTTCTTGCATAAAACTTTTATGATAAAAGTATAAAAAAAATGAAAAACAAATCACTGAAATATAACAAATACAAATCTTAAATCCAATTTGATTTAACTCAATGCCACAAAAATAGGAGATTGCTGTCGTATTTTTGAATATTTTGAAAATTTCAATAAAATTTAATTTCAAAATTTAAAACCACACTTTTAAATTCTTATTTTTTTCAAATTATAACTTTTTCGTGAAGAATATATAAAATTTTGAAATTTTGAAATTTTGATAAATAGGAAGCGGCCCTGATTTTTGATTAGAACTGAATGATTACTTTTAGATCTGTCCTCTTTCTCTTCGATTTGCATAGGATCATGTTTGTAATACAAACTATACAAACACAAAGATCAACGAAACAAGTAAATCTCCACGTAATTCCATCCCTGCCTGCTTTCTCGTCGTTTTGAATTCATAGGCTTAATTCCTGAATACATAGCAGAGAGAATCAGGATCAACTTCATTTCATTTCAGATCGTGTCTTCTTCTGCCTTCAAATTTAGTTTGTGAAATTACTCGAATAAATCGCATAATTCCTATGCTAACGAATCCAGCGTACAAGGGATGTAATTGTAATGGAAATTCAAAAAAAAATTATGTTTCAAACTTCTATACTTATAACACCAACAGAACTGCAAAAAAAACTTTAAAAAATTCATGTTGATTATTTTTTAATGGTCAAAGCTCCCAAAAATGATTGAGAATGATTAAAAACATTTATGGAAGTGTAAATATATCTTTCCTTTAATTTACCATTTTTTATAATATTTAACGTAAGTCCTATAATTTTAAGCGTTTTTTGGAACTTTTAAAAATTCGAAAAACCATTAAAATGAGATGTTGTTATAAAACTAGTAGCTTCAACTATAAAAAGTTTCAATCAACTTTCCCCTTACGATTACTTCCCTTGTTAAGTTATTTTAAGTTTGAACAGGTGTACAATATCGTGTTGTTTACTAACGCAATTACATTCAGAAATTGTACTTTTTCGTTTTTTTTTAAGAAATCAAATCATGATTTGAATTGGAAGTGGAATTTACATTAGATTTAGATTTTTTAAAGGAATACAAATGCTTGATTTTTTTTGAACCAACCATTTTTATTCTAAAAAACTCCTGCTAGCCAATGAAATATTTATTTAAAAAAAAATATAAATTTCCTGAAATCGAGATTGCATGATAATAAAAAAAATATATTTGTGAAATTTCCAAACTAATTGCTGTTGTTTGTGAACTTTGACCTCGTTTCGAATCGTTGATCCTTGAAAATCCCTTTTAATTCATTGTTTATTATATAACCATTAACTTTTTGAAATCGTTGTTAAAATGTTTTCCTTTACTTTATTTGCAAATTTTGTACAAATATTAACTTTGACCTTTTGCTACAAAACTTGAGCTCTATGTGTACTTTCTCTTTAGAAACAGATTGTGTTGTTTTTGAAGTGCAGTTTGAAGTTAGTAGTGCAGTAGACGCCTTGTTAATTATTTATGCAAGAGACGTAGTTAAAGAACCCCGACAGGGAAATATTCATTTCACTTGATGATCACCTCATCATTTCATGGTAGACGAGACACAGCCTACAGTACAGGGCAGAATGTTAGTCCGGAACTAACTTTAGGTTTTGTACCTACTTTGTACAATTTTTTTTGCAGCTAAATTCAGACATTTAAGAGGGGAATCAAATTGTTTTTAGATGCCTCTTAATTTAAACAGAAATTGAATTTAATTACAGGTTGTTTTAATTTTCGGTTAGAGGCAAAGTCATCTATTTCAGATGTTTTTTATTACTATTCCAGGAACTTGTCTTTGTTTTTTAAAGCTTCTGATTTTAATCTTATAAAATTTGAAGTATAAATCTAGGTTTCAAATGCTCAACAGTTTTTCTGTTTTTTTTATTTAAAAAAAACCGAGTTATAAATTTTTTTGTTTTTTGACGCAACTTCTAATATTTCATATTTTTTAAAAAATATGTTTTGGTTGAAAAAAACTGAGAAAAAATCTGTTAAGCACTTCAACATCTACTTATATAGTTTTAATTTTATAAACTTAAACTCAGAAGCCTCACAAATAATTAGAGGATATAATTGGACCATACGACATTTTAGCTTCCATCTTATTACTCTTCTTAAAAAAAAAGTTCCGCATGCTTTATCATTATGCCCTGCACTGTAGAGCAAAGACTCTGTCTGACATTTACTCAGCCTTTTTCGATTCCCTTTTTGGATTTAGTTGATCCTCTTGGATCCTCCGGGTATTCTCATTATAATTAATCGACTCTCATTAATCCACAATCTAGGCGATTCTAGAAGCATGGGAATCCCGACATTTTCTAGCTATTTTGTAAATTAACTAGGCAGTTCACAAGCTTTAAAGGTCCGTGGAATAACAAAAAAAAACAAATTGCCAAGGACATTAAATCGACACAGAAAAAAATGAAGAAAAGTTCACAAAAATATGTTTTTTTAACGATAATGTACATTTTAGCAGGCAGGGTTTTGAAAATTTCACCTTAGACCTGCGTTTTTTATTTGTTATGTTATAACAGGTAAAAACTGGAAAAATGTTTTAAATATCGCATTTAAAAATACAATTAAAACCAAAATATAAATTAAGAACAAGGTAAAATAACGATTTTTTGAATGTTTTTATGATTTAATATTCTAGTACAAATATGTAGCTGTAAAGCAACGATTCTAGCCATGAATTATTTTTTATGTATAAAAAGCACTTATACGGTGAAAGGTCACATAAGTAACTTATAAAGCCAATTTGTCTTTAAAGTACTCTTTTAAAAGGATATCTAAGAAGTAAACATAAATTTAAAAGGAATTTAACAAATTTCATATCAAAATCTGTAAAAAGAATACATAAAATATTTTTTAAGTCGTTTTTCTTAAAAGCAATAGAATAAAATATTCATAACATTTTTATTTTTTTGTGCTAGCGCATTTTCCAAAACGCTCCTAAATATTTTATTTCGGACTATCAGGTTTCTTCGGATATTTCAGAAGAAGAGTTGAGATTGAGAAAAGCAGGGTTGGCAAGTGAAAAATTAAAAACGAAAAATAAAATTTCATGAAATTTCGTACACCTAAAATTGTTTAAAAATTAAACAATGAAAAATACAAAGTAAAATTTCACGAATCTTTCATAAAAAAAGAAAAGTTGAAAAATACAGTCGAAATTCCGGGCTATTTTTTAAAAAAATTCCTATTTTTTCCTATTTTTGATTATTTTTTAAATAAATGTTTTTAAATTTTTAGAATTTTTTAATCTGTTATTTTTTTATTTTTTATTTTTCATGAAAAATGAAACAAAAATTTGGGATTGCCAACCCTAGAAAAATGTTCTCTTAGAAATAATCCCGAGTGTATTTTAAAGCCGGAAGGAAAGAAGGAGTTTACTTTATTCCTTAACCTTAAGAAAGAGTGGAAAATGTTCTGGAGAGATTTTCTGACGTAAATAGACAAAGTAGATCTTATACGAGGCTTAAGAAATACAAATACACTCACATACTAAAAACAAGTAGGAGGCACTTTCATTGATTCCATTTTTCAATACAAAAATCCACCTCAAAATATTAAATGGACCACTCAAACATTACGTTTATCTTAATTTGGAAAAATAAAAAGTGAAATTTCATACCCCCAAAATCGTCGAAAAATTAAAAAATACAGCCAAAATTCCGGCATATTTTTTCAATTTTTCGTATTTCTCATTATTTTTTCAATTTTTCATGAAAAATTGAAAGTTAAAAATTGCCAACCCTGATGAGTGTTTGTCTGTATGAAAAAATCAATTAAAAAAAACACTTTATTGATATAAAAATATCAATTACAATTTTATACCTAGAAAATTACGTAAAAATACACATGAGAAGCGTCTAAACAGAACTGTGTACATTCTAATATTTCTAATGACTTAAATTTCTGAACAATACAAATAAAAAAAGTTTAAAAAAATAATGATTTAGATTGCAAGAAAAATAATTAATACTTTAAATTAATAACTCAATGCCCAATGTGCTTCTTTGGCTATTAAGAATTTTTATCTTTCTTACACAGATGTTCCGCCATTTTTTTTGGAAACTTTTGGCTTGTTTCACGTAGAATTTCAAAAACTGAATAAGAATAACATATCAGTTTGGTTTATCGGAATTATCTAAGATTATCATGATAGCAAAGTACAAATTTGAATAGTACATTTTTCGCAACCCATTTCCTAAGTTAATGTGGAAAAATTCGATCCATACACCATTTAACGTGTAATTTTAATTTTGTAATCATTTTTATAATATGGTGGTCGACTCAGTTTCGAGATAATGACAAAAAACCGCAAAAAACACAGGATTAGCATGGGAACCATGTATCTTCTTGCCCCAAATCGATAGTCAGGAATTTTTTTTAAAGCATCCGAACCTATGTGCAACAGTAAAAATAAGTAGAATGTAAATAGTATATTAAAGAAACGGTGTGTTGTGTATGCACAGCCCGTAATTCTCAATAGATATCTTGGGACAAAAGATCTCTCCAGTCGACTTCAGCTCTTTAGTCTCGAATATCCATTTTCTATTTAGAATTTCTTTCGCCTTTAGCTCGGACATAAATGTCATGAGACTTTTCAAGAAGTCTAATAAGCTTATAAATGGAAAAAGGATTTATTATACTCTTGTATTACATAACAACAAAGTAAAATTCGTTTATAAGCCGCAGCTCATCAGACTACAAATTTAAATCAGTTCTTTATTTATACAATATGCGTTTGCAACTATACATTTAAATTTCTTTGAAACTGTACTTTTATTTAAATTTAAAATAACGCTGTCTATTCAAAATTATAGAGCTCCAGAGGGTTATTTGGCTTTTTTATGACAGATTTTGACAGTTTAAACGATAGTGCAAAAAAATTTGGATAATACAGTAAACAAATATTTTAAAATGCGGCTTATCTACCGGTTTGTTTTATAATTACAAAATATGTCTTAAAATATGCGGTTTATATAAAAAATACACAATAAGCTTCATGGAAAGTTAGCCAGCTACAAAGGGTTATTCATCTTATTAATCACAGTATTTTGCCGTTCAAATTCTAAAAAAACATTGATTCTCAGCAAATCAATTTTAAAAACGCGGCTTATCCACCACTATTTTTTACAATTACCAAGTTTTCCCTAAAAAGATTTGGTTTATAACGAAATTCTTAAAAACGATTTAGCTACAGAGGGTTATTCATCTTATTAATGACAGTATATTTTCGTTCGATTTCGAAACAATTTAAATGTGCTTGATATAGCAAATCATAATTAAAAATAAACGGCTTATCTAATGCTTTATTTTATAATCACGACGAAACATGCCCTAAAGAAATGCGGCTTATATAGAAATTGTATTTATAATACAATACAATAGACGAGACTTTCTAACACAATAGAAGGATGAAAACTGAGAAGTTGAGTTACCCGGATTTTTTTCTTTCTAAAATGCCCGGAGTCTGTGATAGAAGAAATGGGATTCATTGTGATATTATTATTTTGGTTAATTCTCTTCTGAATCGGGTGGAAACTGGAAACGGATGTAGGCGCCGTTTTGTCCGAATTCTCTTCAACAAAAACCCACTGCACTGTTGGCTTCACATTTTTCTGACAAATGCACAATAGAAAAGTTTCAAGTGTATTTAATAGTTTTTAAAAGATCTTTTAAAATCTTCTTTTATTTAATTTCAAATGCATTTTTTACAAGTCTTTAATTGTGGCTAGTTAGTGAAATTTAGGCAAAATAATGGAAATTAATCAAAAATGCGAATTAATTCGTTTACAATTTTGCAATCTTTTAAACCTTGCCCAACATTTAAAAAAAATCAAAATTGTTTAATTTTTTAGAAAGGCATTAAAAATTATTTGGATTTCACAAAAAAACTAATTTGTGTAACTATATTTCAAACGGAAATTATGAACTCATCGTTCATCGTTTTTTTCTCGATTTTCTTTAATCCATAAAATTTGTTTAATCTGTTCTACAATTTTGCAGAAATTTTCTTAAAAACGAAACAAATAAAAATTTATTTTTTATTGAACAACGGGAGCGGTTCCTTGTTCATGTTATTTCTTAAGGTCACATGTGATAGTGCAAGAGTGGTTTTTAGTATTGTGTAAAAGCTGAGTTGACTTTACTTTTTACTATTTTTTACTCCCAACTCTCAGAGAGAAGATCTTAGGGCAGACGGAATGGAATAAAACTAAAACCCGCTTTTTATTTTATCCAAGTCTCTTCTTCCTTCCGGTTGACAAAGTCGGGGCAATTTTGCAATGTCCTTTTATCTAAGCTATATAGCAAAATAGTGGAAGCTCGACATAATAAAAAGTATGGTGAGAGTCCAAGTAAAAATGGCACAGATGGTACCGTAAGTGTTAAAAATTTAAAACTCAAGTTTTTTAAACTTGGACTGACACATTTTACCATAAAATTTAAAATGTATTCCTAATTAAGTTATTTTTCCAAATTTTCAGTTCCTTTTGTTAATAAATCAATTGATTTCTGTAAAAACAACCCAAAAAGGCGACCAAGCACACGGCTTTAAATTCTAAACAGTACCATGCATACTTTTCTTATATACTTAAACTGCAACATTTTATTAAATCGATATTTTTGTATCAATTTTTTTTTGGGTTTACGAAACTCAATTTTTTCTTCCAAAAATAAATACAGCATAACCGAATAATTCTTAATCACAACATTTATCCTTTAGATTTAAAATAAAGAATGACCCTTTCTACTTGTAACACAACATTTAATATACTAGAATTTATTATAGAGAGGTTGAACTCTACTTTTTACGTTGATATATAGATAGACTTTGTACAAATCTATGAGTTTCCAAGCTATTTTTGATGTCATAATATCTAATATCTTGCTATCTTGGGTAATAATATAATAATAATATCCACATTAGGCTATAACTAACAGCTATTTCATCTAAATGGCTACTGCTAAACGCTGAAAAATTGCTTCAAATCCATTTCCGATTATATGTTTTATTATAACGCATGGTCATCCAGAAAAAATTTGAAAAAGGTTAAAAAATGATTTATTTTTTATTTTAAGTATTTTAGAATTCCAATTCGAAAAAATATTTTTGCAAATTGTTTTTTTTTATGATTTAAAAAACTACAATCCACTTTTTTCGAACCCTATCAGCTAAAATTTGGGCAAAAGCTAAACTAAAAGTGACGGTAAATAATTCAAATGACACTATTTGAAATCGACTAAAATAAAACACGCCCAAAAAACCTGACAAAATCTATAAATTCCGAAAAAATTGTAACAATCTAACTGACTTTGTGTTAGGGGATAAATTGAACCCTGGAGGGACTTTAGAATTAGATCAAAAGAAACTTGTCATTAAATTCTTTATCTCTTTTAGTTCATCTCTCTACTTTTCATCAATCAGTTTCGATGTTTTATCTTTGTAATGTTTTTCATGACAAAGACTGAAGTGTTTGTAACTTGTTAAAATGTCTTCTTTTTAAAAGAAAAAAGTTCGAAAATTCTTATTTGATGTGACAAATTACAAAAAAATTCAAAATTCCAAGAGATTTTGCTTGGGATTTGACTAATTTCAAAAATATTTCCAAACGGGGTTTAATGTGGTTTAGTTTTTAAACATAAGACTTAATTATATTTAGTGTCCATTAAGTAAATATTAAATGTATATCTAGATACAATGTTGCATGAAAACAAGATGCAAAAAGTGCGGCTACCCGGGCTTGAACCCCAGTCCGTGGTTCATAGGTCAGATTTTTCCCCAAAAACTGGATTCGGAAAATACTAAAACGTTTTTGTGCCCTGTACAAATAAAACATCTAAACTACCGAAATTTTTAAGCAAATAAATTAAATTCTAGTTATTTATTTTACTTTATTTCCCCCGTAAATCAAAAAATCTAATGTTTAAAACAGCTCTAAAACTTTATTTACGAAACCCTTTTCAATTCTTTTTTAACAGTTTAATTTTGTGTGCAATTTACAATTGAAATGTTTTATTTTTAGTTTCTCTTATAACTTATTACTACATACAAAAAAGTAAGTATCAATAGTAATAGTCTAGATACACTAGTAGTATCATTTGTTTCTTTATAATTTCCTTTGTATAAAAAAGGCGAAGATGTTTTGGAATGTGTAGACTGATTTTGAGTCCGGAGGCTCTGAGTAATTCCACGGTTCAAGAAACTAGAGATTTGTCAAAAAGACGGAATGTCTCTTTGCAGAATAAGATCCGGATTTTTTACCCGCTTTTTCTTCTGTAACCGGAGAAAGAATTAATCCCAATTTTTTTCTCTTGTCATTCTTATTTCTTCTAAACGTCTGTATTCACTTAAGCGCTACAAAAGGGATTTGCCAACAACAAAAAATAGGGTTCTGTAAATCGTACTTAAGAGCTGTATTTCACATCATAGTGGGATTTAGTGGGATTTAGCGGGTATTCAAAAGTACGCTAATGTAATAAAGTTAAGAACCGCAAAATATTTTAAAAATCAAATTTAAAAAATAATTAAAACCTAATTAGAGGCAGAACAAAGTAAAATAACTGTTTTTAAAATAGAAGATAAAACCTGGAAGGAATTTTTAAAACCCGTTAGTTCCCACTAAACTATAGTGGTAGTGTAAAAATCAGAATTACTTAACAAAATAAAACTAAACAATTAAATAAAGAACAGAAAAAAATATTAAAACTCATTAAATCCCACCTAGAATTGATTTTTGAAACCCGTTGATTCCCATTAAATCCCACTCTTAAATATATAATAACAGTTTAAAATCAAAATACAATTAAAACTTAGTTAAAGAAACAACAAATAAAAATAAATGTTTTTGAAATTTTCTTGTGGTTTAATCTCATAAAAACCCATTAAATCCCAGTTGGTAAATTTCATACGAAACCCTGTGAAAAACTACCAACTTGTTCAGCATCCGACAATCCGACAGTCAACCAAAAAATTCCTCCAAATCCGTCTCGCTTGTCTGCCAGAACTCAAAGAAATAGATAAGCACTTTATATACAAAATCCCCGGATTTCATTCCAAGGTCGCGAGGTCAAGGTCAACTTGAACTGCTCCAGTTCAACACTTTTTCGTTTTACATTTCTTTTTATTTCTGTTTGTGGTTTAGATTTTACGCGGCTTTTGTTTTAAGCGTTTAAGTATTAAAGCGTTGTAACATTATTAAGCATTATTGTTTTAAGCGTTTATTTTTTAAGCTTTTATTTGTCACGCGTTTCTCTATTAACTATTTTGTTTTAAGCGTTCCTGTATTTAAAGCGATTTAAATATTTATTTTTTTCCAACAAAATTTTACTCCTGATCAAATTATTAATTTTAAACTTTTATTTACTTAAAAAATCAGGCAACCGATTATTTTACTTCCTTATTCAGATCAATAGTTGTTGTCTTTAAACTAAAATATATAAGAGAACGTAATATTCTCACCTGTTGGGAATTTCGGTGAGTTTTATTTAAGTTTGACCCTTGACTTATTTCTTTTAGATAAACAGAAACTGAAAGTGTTATTTTAGAGCTGTACAGTTTCAGTAGATATATGTCGGACAAAAGGGTCGATTTTTCAGACTGTTTATAAACAAACAGTTATTAAAAAGGTAGGGTTTTTTTTCAAAATAGCATTAGAGTGAACGGGTTCAAATCCCGGTAAAAGTACCGATTTTTTTGGTAATTATAGCGATATTAATTTAAATTGAAAATAACAAAGATTTCGCTTAGGATTCAACACCTTGTTATATAGAACTTCGACTGTATACGGTATTTGTGGGTATGTAATATGCTGTGAAAAAGAGGTAACCCGTTGGGAGTTTGGGTGTCTGACTGGGGCAATAAAAATAGTTGGAGACTATCACCTTCGCATAATGGAAACGAGGATGAGTTATCACCAACAACCGAGACCAGAAAACTAGACACACTACTTTCTTCTTCATCTTCTACTTTCCTTTCGGATCATTCATCCACTATGTCACTTTATAATGCAACAGTTTCAATCAAAAAACACTTTTTTCCTTTGCAGTATTTATAAACCAATTGGAAAACATATATGCACATCTGGTAACTGGCGATTTTTGGAAGAAAAACAAAACTCAAAGTCTATTTGTAGAATTCTTTTTAAAAACTTCTTTCAAAAAATATTTTCAAGCTAACATGCAGTGTTTTCTATAAAAAAATGTAAATAGGTTGATTATTTTTTTAAAAAATAAGCTTTTATTTTTGAGTTTCGATAAAGATTTTCGAGTTTTGGTAAATCGAACCCCTGACCTCTAATTGCCCGTTCGGTGCTCATTTTTTATTCGAAAGTCACTTTTATACAGAAATAAATAAAATTAATGGAAAAATCAAAATTCAAATGTTTAAAATTTCTGAAACTTTTATAAACTAAATCAACCTAGTTTTGAATTCTTTTAAAATTACAAATAGCTCAATCTCGTATAAATAAAAAAATCAGAAACCGATGGTGACCTAAAACAGGAAATAATGTTGTGTCCGAGAAAGAGTTCGCACGTAAAAAACGCATTAGATCAGTATGGTGAACAAGAGATTTAGAGGAATATGTGGCAGTCCAGGAATCATCGCATTTTAAATCTGAGGAAAAAAATAGAGCTGGAAGCCTAGTTACAGGATATAGGAATTTTTCTTTATAGTTAAAAGGCGAAATTATCCCTTATAAGTTGGACTGTCACATATCCTGTAAGAAGAGAGTTTTGGATCCTCCTCGGTGGGTTAAAGAAGCTAATCTTGTAGACATGATATTTATGGACTTTGGTGATGACAGCAGCAGCAGCTCTGACATCTTGTTCACTTGTAAAATGCCCTAATGGCCTTCATGTCCAGTCTCTACATTTCGTACTCTATAAAACAAAGTCAACTCTTCTTCCAGAGCATTATTATTGTTACAAGGATCATTTCATCAGCGTTTCTCAAATATCATTTCAGAGCTGCATTTTCCATCACTGTGGGAATTATTAAAGAATATTTTGAAAGTTGTAATTTAAAAAAAAATTGAAACCTAATTTAAATTAAAGAAAGCCGTGTTATATCCTTGTTTAGTATTAAACTTGAAGTCATTTTTGGAAAATTGGGCAAAAAATTATTTGTAGAATGTTCCATTTACCATCAATCTAGGATTTAGTGAATTTTTATGACTCAAAAGAATTTAATGAAAGTATAACGGCTCAAAATGAAAGAATATTTTGAAAGTTATAATTTTTTTTTAAATATTAAAACCTAATTTGAATTATTGAAAGCCATATTACACTATTGTTCAAATTTGTATTAAACTTGAGGTCATTTTGGAAGAATTAGTCAAAAAATTATTTTGAAATCTTCACTCAGATAATCCGTCACTAATAACTGTGGGATTTAGTGAATTTTTAGAATTTAATGCATTCTAAAACTTACAAAGCAAAAGGGTTGTTAAAAACGAAAGAATATTTTGAAGTTATTATTTTTAAGAAAAATTAAAACCTAATTTGAATTATGCAAAAGAGTATACTATTGTTTAGTATTAAACTTGAAGTCATTTTTGGAAAATTGGTCAAAAATTATTTTATAATACAGTACAGATATTTCATTACTGGTTTCAAAAGATTCTGGAAATCATCTTGAAAATGATA
>JAQGBQ010001132.1:0-13284 GCA_034698485.1 Vertagopus arboreus
TGCTGTTGGAAACTCCAGAATTAAAAAGCCTAGAAATAGATTAATCGTGGTAAACAAGACTTGTCGACCTTGCCGATTATTTAGAATTTTCAAACTTTTAAGAAGTACGTGTAGAATAAAATTGGGTGAATAAAGTAAAGGGACTCAAGATTCAAGGATATTTGCCTAATTTTAGGCCTAAATAAGTAAAGCAACCCTTTCGTTTGTCTACCAAGGCTAGCCATAAAACCTTGACATAAATAAAGGGATAGAAAAGATCTATTTAATTTTGAGACGTTGTTTTTATTATTATTATTATTCTTCTTCACATAATTATATATAATAAGCTTTGCATGTAAATACGTTGTGAAACACATATAACAACAATATTTATAACCTGTTCCACAGATACAAATAATATTCCATGGGCTGAATTAAAAATACATTCAGCAAAAAAAATCTATCTAGAGATTGTTTCAAACCTTTTACAAACTCTGATTGAAATCTCACGCACTTGACTGTGTTAACATTCATCATAATAATAATTATTTGTTGTAGCAAAATGAGTTTTTCAATTTCTATCGAATAATATCCGATTATATTTATTAACAACTTGCAATAATGATTTTAATTACTGCGAAATAAAGACTAGCTCATTAAAAACTCGTATGGAATGACAAGATAAACAAAACAAAATTATGACACACTTAAAATATTTAATAGTGATTTAAGTCGTTATTTAAATCTTATAAAAATTTACTTGTAGAAATTCTGTGTCATTATTTGAAGAGTTTAAAATTATTTATCATAAATAATTAATTAGCTCGGAAGTTAATTTCCCGATCTCTATGTAAAAAATCTCAAAAAAATCATCGTTTGAAAAAATAACGTATACCATAATATAATCGTATATATCATGAGGTATGAAAGTATCTATACCGATACTAAAAATGCAGAAAAAGTCTTGAAACATTCCTTAAAAGCTAGCCGTTGTGACACTTATAAATTAGTTTAAAGCGTTTTGGTAAAAACAGCAAAAAAAATCTTGTGCTGTCTTCTTGTGTAACGTAGTTTTCAAGTTGACCTTTTTTGTTTCTATTAGAAATTCTGGTCAAATAAACCAGTCTTATTCATCTCAATAATTAACTCATGTTGACTTAACTCGTCATAAGCAAAGACGCGTATTTTGGCTGTATGACATTTATATATAT
The DNA here is from genome assembly GCA_034698485.1 of Vertagopus arboreus. Classification (NCBI taxonomy): domain Eukaryota; kingdom Metazoa; phylum Arthropoda; class Collembola; order Entomobryomorpha; family Isotomidae; genus Vertagopus; species Vertagopus arboreus. The sequence continues at coordinate 1,191 of JAQGBQ010001132.1, forward strand.
TATGTATGACTATGACATGCAAACGGTGTTGTAAATATAATTTTTAAATATTAATAAACATTCAACGCTTATACGGACTAATACTAATCTGGTAACAATAGTAAGGGTAATATGCAAGCACAATGATATATTTAATTATTAGAATATTAATCTGTTGTGTGAGGGTTTGTATAGCTAAATCCTTCGAACTGAGATTCTGAAATAATTAAAAAAGCACAAAGAATTAAATCAAGATTTTTAGAAAATCGTCAAAATATTTTTATAATTTTTTTCTCACGGTCCATTGATTGCAGGATTTCTTTGTCGATGGGGGTCAAGCGGGCAACTTCTTTTGTAAACGTTGTGTCAAAATACTGAACATCTAGAGGATGTTTCTAAAATAATAATACAAATTATTAATTATTAATGTTTTTGACTTTTTTGTCAATTATTTTTGATTATTAACATACCAATTTGGGTTGAAAAGGCGGATCTAGCTCTCGTTTTTCTAATTTTTCCCATTCAATTGAATCAAAAAATACTTGGTTTTTAACATCTCCATAAGCGCAACTTGCCATCCCTAGTCTTCTAGACGCATCTTTTTCTAGAAGCTACATATATATAAATTAATATTTAGAAATAATTCTCGAAGACATGTAAAATTTCAATTAGACTCACTCTTTCCAGAATTGCTTTAGCTTCTTTGCTCAAAAACCGTGGGAAATGAACAGGTTCATTGCAAATCGACCAAAATAGTTCGTCTTCGTCGCTCCCACTAAAAGGGGACTGGCCGATAAGCATTTCGTATAATAAAACTCCGAATGCCCACCAATCAACACATTGGTTGTACCGAAGTCCCTTAATTATCTAAAAACAAAAAGTTACAGGATTAGCTTGCATGTGATCACCGAAATGACAATTTATGACATAATCCACCCACCTCAGGGGCCATATAATCTGGGGTTCCACAAAACGTCGCAGCAGTTCTTTAGAATTTTAACAATAAAACATTATTTTATGGTCCTTTGGTAATAAAACATGAATAAATATCATATAGTGATAGACCTACCTGTCCAAGTAAACCTGAAGTTTGCACATTCCAAAGTCCGCAATCCGGATATGTCCTTCATAATCCAACAAGATGTTGTCAAGCTTCAAATCTCTGTATATAATAATAAACACATTAGAATACCATCAATCACCTCGGTCCAACCCTCTTAAAAATAATTATCCAAACGTCTGCTTATTAAGTTGTAGTCTGTCAACAAGATCATAAACCATAAGACGTGGGGGGAAAGCTATAAGCCAACATTTAAAAAAAACTGTGAACTTTGGCTTTGGGTGAACAACAAAAGCTTGTCTCAAATATGTTAAATCGACCACAAAAGTTTCCCTTGGTCTTATTTGACAGAAAAAGTGTCCTCACTAATTATATTATTTGCAATTGGCAAACTAAAAGACAGTCACAGTCGTAGCCAAAATAATTTTCGAGGACAAACTTTCATTGCAATAGAGAAAACATAAAAACTCTTTCGACAAAATTAGTTGACCCTGACAAAGTACAGAAAAAATGTCAATGTACAACTGACCTATACATGACCCCTTTCTTGTGTAGGAATTTAAGTCCCGAGACAATCTCAGCCCCGTAAAATTTAGATCTTTCTTCCGTGAACCGACCGGATTGTTGTATATGAAACATTAGATCGCCCCCGTTCAGGTATTCCATCACGAAGAAGAGATGAGACTAAAAAAATAACAATTAAAAAAAACATTTTGTAATTTTTGCATTTACAAATTACATCCATAAAATCTAATGCGACTCTTCAAGCAGAAATCATTATTATTACATAGTGTTGAATGTTGTTAAAAGAGATTAAGATTTATTTTTAGAATTCCTATTAGAAAGTGAACCCATGGGTGGCTTTCTGACAGTTAATGGCTTTGCTCATGGACGAACTTCATCATGTACCTTTTGAGACACAAGGAACGAATAACATGATAATATAATAACAAGTACTATAGATTTTACACGGTAGCTAACCGTGTGACATTTCAGCACAAACAAATCTTCCGGTACAGAAAAAATTAAGGTCAGGAATTAAAAGTCATGAGAAGCTTTGCCCATTTTACTTGGATTCTTATATACCTTCGTCTTGTCACTCTCTTTTTTATCGGCTAGGATCTATTTTTACGAGAGGCGAGCTATTCTGGGATTTTGTACAAGATCAAACCACTGCATTTCAATTAATGACTTAATGAAACACAAGCATCTATTACTGCAACTACTTCCTGACACTAACGTCGCAATACAGACATTGTCTATGTCACTTTTGGCTTTGAAAAAGTCCAACATTATTTTTCGGAATTTTAGTTTATTTGTTTATAGACGAATTGATTGACTTCTTACCTCCGTTTGAAATGTACAGAATAAATGGCAAAGATAAGGATGTTTGGATCCCATAAGAAGAACCTTTCGTTCTATCATGGTGCATTCGACATCATCATCCTCAAGCACAACATCTTTCTTGAGGCACTTTATCGCAAAGTAAGAATCTGTGTCTTTTAATTCTGCCAACAGCACCTGGTCAAATGAGATGACAGATTTAATGTAAACATTTTAAAAAGTCAAAGTTCAGCCAGACGGGAATCCCCATGAAATATTTATGTACCTAATACATACTCGTGCCAAATAATACATACATATAATAGCAATGAAAACAAACCTTTCCGAAGCTGCCTTTTCCAAGGACTTTGAGGAAATTAAAGTCCTCTACTTCATACTTGCGATATTTTGGTCGGTCCTTCAAAGGACATATTTTTTCCAGGCTTACTTGTTCCTCATCAGAATCTTCGTCTACTACGGGGGGTGAAGGCATTCGACGACGAGATGTACCAGAGCTGCTTCCACTTAAAGTGCTACTTCCCGATGCACTTGTGCTGTCTGCGATTTAAACATTTGGTAAACATAATATGATTCAAAAGTTATGTGAGTTTGGTCAATTAAAATCATCAGGGTCATCATTATTAATTTCACCTTTTTTAAGAGCACACAACGCCTCTGCTAACAGCTTTTGGTTCACACCACATAAATTAGGCATAAATATCTCACATTTGTGATGGCAGTTGACGTTACAGACTATAAAAAAATTATAAGAAGCCGTTCTATATTTTTCAAAATTTTGTTTAGATATTTTTTTGTACTCGGAAAGTGCATTCTTTACTTTTATACAATCTAGAAACGTGTGGTGTGGCTTTTAACCAAGCAAATAGTTTATAGTCAAGAGTATTTTTTTTAAAAAAGTTTCCAACATTTTAAACATTGTTGTAAACAAACAATTATTTCCTTGCGTAAATAAAGCAGTCAACCTGCCAAAGGAACCAATTCTATTGACGTCAACTCTTCGGAATTGAGTCCGTCTAAATCTGTTCGAAAGCCTGTTTGAATTTGGAAATGAGAGCAGAGGCGAGAAGGAGGTTAATAAACTACTAAATGTAGAAGTAGATAAGTAGCATCGAAATGCAGTTATCTATTTGCAGCATAGTAAATTAAATTAGTAGAGATAAAATCATGAAATAAAAGTTAGGGTGGATTGGAATCCCTGTGGAGAGATGATGATAATAAAAATGCATGCCTGATTTTGCAGTAGAAGTTGATGAGCCACTACTACTACAGCTACTTCCACTACTCGAAGTAGTGCTGGACTTTCGGATGAGATTTCGAATCAGTGGATTTGGCAAGGTTTCTGTTTCAGAAATTGGCAAAACGTTCTCTACTATAAGTTCTGGTATTTTCTCTGAAGTTAGCACTCGATTCTCCGAAGCAAGTTCATCATTAGCAGCCCCACTGCCAACTCTTTCCTTTGTATGAATAATCTCTTTGACAGATTCAACCTCTTGTTCTTTTTGACCTTTAGCACTATTATCATCCATGGCTGGAGGTGACTTTCGGGGTGTGTCATCTGATTTATTAACTTCACTTGCTTGCCCATCCTTTTTGCTAAGGGCTGCATCTCCGGATCGCTTTTTCTTTTTCTGTTGCCCATCCGATAATTTTTTCGGCTTATCGGATTTATCCTTTTTTACTGATGGCTTTTTATCAACTATTAGAGATGATTTTGAGGTGGTATCTTCAATTAGAATTTCTTCCTTAGGAATTATGTCGACTTTCTTGTTCTCTGAGACTTGAGGTGATACTTTTTCATCGGCTTTTGGTAGATCATCTACCTTCTTGATGTCCCTGCGAAGTCGAGAATTACCAAAAGCATTCGTTGAAGGTGGAGACTGAGATGTACTTGGTTTCTGAACTTCATCTTCAACAATATCTTTAACTGAATTAGTAGGAATAGACTCTTGAGATTTATTACTTTCGATTTTAATCGGTTCAGATTGAATAATTTTAGGTTCTACATTTTTGTTAACTATTGGAACTTTTGGAATAATTGGTTTATCTTCAACTTTCTTTATTTTGATTTCGGTTTCTTCAGTTTTAGAAGATTTAGGGGATTCAGGTCCTTTGATTTTATCCTCAGTCTTTTTTGGACTTTGTGGTGATGTCGGGGAGTCCAAGGGTTTATTTTTTACAATTTTTTCAGGTACATCTGATTTCTTAGAATCTGCTACTTTATTTGCTAGAATTGTAGCATTGCTTAAATCGTCAGTTTTCGGTGACTTTGGTGAATCTGGGGACTTTTTAGCTACAGGTTTTCCAGCCAAGTTATCGGGTTTCTTAGAATCTAATATTTTGTTTGTTGGAACAGCTTTACTGCATAACTCTTCATTTTTCGGAGATTTGGGTGAATCTGGTGATTTGGCTACTACCGATTCTTCTGTCAATTTATCCGATTTCTTGGTATCCGGCTTTTTATCTGCTTTGCATAAATCATCAGTTTTTATAGATTTCGGAGAATCCTCAATCTTAGATGTTACAGTTTTTACATCATCTAGTTTCGGTGTTTTTGGAGACGAAAAAGCTTTACTGCCTACCCCCTTCAACTCAACTTCAGTTTTAATGGCAGCCTTTTTTATATCAGAAGGCTCAAAACTGAATTGCTTTTTTTCGACCTTTTCATTTAATTTATTCAAAATCTTTGCATTTGCTTTCGGAGACTGTGGAGGTGTACTTTTTGGTGTCAATCCTGCTGCTTTATCAACAATCTTTTTAGGCAGCTGAAATTTCCTTCCTGTAATTTTATCTAGTACCATCGGTTTGGGTACGGCCGGAAGTTCTGGTTGTTGTACCGATTTTAAATCATTTTCAATTTTATCAGGGATAACAATTGGTTCTTTATTATTTTCTGGGGGAGATTTTGGTGAATTTGAACTAGATTCATCGGATTTTAAATCCTTCTCGACAGATTTTGAAGAATCTGGTAACGGTACTGCGGTTCCGGGTAGATTTTGAGAGGTTTTTGATAAAATCGGCTCTTTGGTTAATATTGGGTTAGAGTCGACAAGCTTGCTTGGGACGCTTGGGACATTACTTTTCTTAATTAGTCCGGGTTTCTTATTATCATTACTAACCGGAGTTGGTGTTTTATTTACTTTTTCCATAGATTGGTTCATAGATTTGTCTTCCTCAACAGCCGGATGGTCTACGGAGGAAGACTTCCCACACGATTCTAATTTAGGTGTTATTTTATCTAACGATACTGATCTGTTTTCCGCATTAAGCATCGCCTTCTTTTTAGTTAGCAGGACTTTATTTACTATGGCTTTCGCAGGTTTGGATTCTGATTCCGCATTTTCATTTTTATCGACAACTGCATTCTGTATGGCATTTGCAGATTCGGGTTTATTAGTTTCAGTTGTTTCAGTATTACTATCTGCCTGTTTGACAACTGTTGGTTTTGGCAGATCGGCTTGAGCCGTTTCTAATTTAACTCCGTTGAGAGAAATGAGTCCATTTGGCTTCTTGAGCAGAGTCTTGGCGTGAGTGATAGCCTTTTCATTTGACACTTCGTTCGATATCTTTTGATCCGGTTTCTTCTTCAAGTTTGCAGGCTTTTTCTTTTCGACAACTGGGACTGCTGTTTCAGTAACCTTAGGAGGAGGGACTTTTTTAACCGTGTCTTGTTTAACTATGGCTTTGATTTCTTGCTTCGGCATAATCTCTTCAATCACTTCTTTTAATAATTCTTTGTCCAGTTTTTCTTCTGATTTCTTTTCTGAAAGAATTTCTTGGACTTCATCATCACAGGACTTATCACTGGTTGGATTTATTGTAGCTGCATCTTCTTCCAAGTCTACAATAGATGATTTTCTTGGATTAATATGACAAACATTTTGATTACTTGGTCGCCTCAAAGTTGTCCTATGGGCTATTATATGCTGTTCGAAAGCATCAGTAGGTTCAGGTTGAACCATCGCTTCTACAATCTCCGTTTGGATTGAACTAGACCCTTCTTGTGGAAAGAAAAACTTTTTTGTTAGTTTTCTTGTAAGTTTCGGAGACAATTTTTGATGTTCAGAAATTGTACTTCTTGAAGAAGTTTTTCTTAGTTTGACAGTCAATTGTCTTTCTAATTTATTCCCCTCATCTTTCTCTTCTCCTCCAGAAGAATCGTCTTCTGTGGTATTTGCCTTTTTAAGAGCTTTTGAAAATCGTCGAGCTATTCTACGATCTAATTGAACTAACCTGTCTTTGACTTTCTCCAATTTTTCAGTCTCTTCTTGAATGTCAGGGTCATCATTGCCACCACCACCACCACCAATGCTATTGCTACCACCCACAGACTCGAGCATTTCGAGTTCTTTCTGAAGAAGATCCTTTTCTGTTCGAATATCTGTTAAAGTAGGTCTACGATACCCTGCATATTTTTTCTTTTTTGATTGAATCATAAATTTTTCTCGGAATTTATCCCCTGCGGCTTTCTTTCCAGCCTTTTTCAACAATTCATTTTCTTCCCTTAATTCTTCTCGTAATTTTTCCCGTGCTTTTTCCCGTATGTCATCTTCCTTTTGTCGATCTGCAGCCCTTTGTTGTTGTTCTGCTTCTGAGAGGTATGGATTTTCTTTAAGTTTCTGAGTCCTTATTCGTATCACGGTTCTACCCCGTTTAATAGTCCCGAAAGTCTTTTCCCGTTTAATTTCACCAGGAACTGCATTATTAATCTGCCTTGGAGTCGTGACATCGATATTCTCAGTGTCGAATACGGCCGGCTTTTTATTATAATTTGTAGGTGATGGTGTATAATTACTTGGAGAAGAAGAACTAGGATAACCCATAACGGGTAGGTAGCCTCGAGGAAGTCGTCTTCCGGCTGATGAAGAGGACGAAGGAATTGTGGAATGTTCTGAAATTGTTGCCAAAGGACCGAAAGAGTGCTTAGATTGTTTTGAAGGTCCGGAAGAATATGATGACGGTGAAGAGCCATAAAGACCACCGTAGGCACTTGACGAAGATGAAGATCCATGTCCATAAGGTGACCCAAAACTTCCAAAACCGAAATTCCCATAGCTTGGTGAACCGAATAGAGGGGACCTTCCTGGAAATCCACTACCACCACCACTGCCATAGTCATACCGTCCCAGAAGAAGGGAATTAAAGCTACTGCTATTACTACTATTTGAGTATGGGGATGAGTACCCCCCACTACCACTACCACTTCCGCTACTTCCGTAGCTTTTAGAGTTCAACTGGTAAGGCATCTCTTACCAAACTTTAACCCTTCAAATTATTTATTGTTTCCACAGAGTAACTTTATATCACCTCATTCTCAACATGTTTGATGAAAACACCGGAAAAAATAACCGGATTTCTGAGATTATGATAAGAGATGTGCAAAGAATATTTAGATGCAATGAAATAAGCCACCAACGAATGAGTCTCACAGCTGAGGTTTAACTAACACGGAGTTAAAACTAATACCCGAACATCGGAGTTTTTAGAGATTTCAGTTGGGTAAAATGTAAACGTCAGCGTTGGCATCATGTCTGTTTCACCACGCTTGGATTCCCTTTAAACTTTAAAGTGTCTAGGATATACGCTGTAGTAGTGTAAACACAAGATGGTTCAATATAGTATACAAACTATCATCATAATCTTTTACTAGTTGTACTTGTGTTCTTCTATCCCAATAATATTATTAGCTAAAAGAAGATAATATTATATAGCAATGCCCAAGGACTAGTCGTCTGACAATCCGTTTTATTTTCAGTCTGTCTTTAAACATCACAAGATTATATCAGTACAAGATTACAATGCTCGTTTCAACGCTTGACTCGCAATCACTAATCCCAAAAGCCTTAATCCTGTTTGTAAATTGGCAAACCTATTTTTCAACCTAAATCGCCGCTAATTAGACTAGACCTTTAGTGTAGTATACAATATTTCAAAGGATGAACGTGGGCTTTCTCACGCTACAACTTTCCTTGTCGACATTTCCTTTTGTCACGCAGTCGGAACACTCGAAAGTGTCTATTTTCACTTACTGACTCATCCTTCATGGTCAATAATGTCACTTTAAACATCAAAAAGTTCAACTCATGACAATACGGATGACATAATATTATTTTTCTAATAATAAATAAAACAGTTTTGTTTCTACCGTCAATAAAAATCCCATTAGTACATATTATGATGATCGATTCGACCCGCACGGGCAATTTTAATGACTCACCGAATTTCTAAGCTTTATCAAACCACAACAAGATATGCATATAAATAACAACCGGAACATCTTGCACTTTTAAATACATACTCTGTAGTAAGTAGTAGATTTTAAAAATAGCTACTCCACTCAGTCTACCAGAAGCTCTTCCAATAATTTAATCTAATGTATCAAAATCAAACACCAAACTAATTCTGTCACAACATTTTATCCTGAGTTTATTAATGCAATAAAAACTACTGCCTGTCTATCTCCATTTAAAAAAACATGTTCTAGAATTTCAAAATTTCTACGTTACATTAATCCTCGAGTTTTTCCTTAGCCAAAAACACATTCCCTTATCAAATCATACATAGTCAAGCTTATCCTAAAAAGAAGATTAATTAGTCTCAACGTGTCTTGCATTAAGATTTTCAACCCTCAAATAAATAAAAAATTGTGTAATGAGCAGTTGGACTAGTTGGAATCAAATGCAGTTTTCATGGCTTATCAAGGTCGCTTTTCGTCGGACTTCATGGTCATTATCAAAGTGTGCCGGCCAATTCACACTCAAATTTAAATGATTCATCAGCAGATGGTTGAGAAATATAATGCAGAAAATGTTTCATATTTCGAATGAACGGCTGTAAGTCATAAATTGCACCTGTTCCGTTCACAAAAATACAAATAGAATCGACGAGTGTTTGTCTTTGACGGGTGAATTGGACTCTAAAAAATTTTGCCAGCGTTTTTTTTGTTCGTTCGAAATCCGACGCATTTTTCCTTTCCGTTTTAGTTAAGTTTAAAGCATTTTGACCATCGACATGAAACATATTGACTTAAATTCTAGACTTTATTTTGATACAGTCGTTTGAACTTCACCTAAATCTCCGTTATATTCTCGTGATCTTGTGCATACCGTATCGACCATGAATTTCAATCGACTATCCATTAAATTTAGATTCATTCCCTCATGAAATAAAAAAAGGTTAAAAATAGAGGTTAGGTAAGAATCATATGTCTAAATTTAGCTAATCTGGCAAGTTTCTGCCAAGACACGTGCTTTTCAACCTTTACAATTTACGAGACAGCATAGCTTGTAAATCCAAACTTTTTGTTTTAACAACAAAACTCTTCTTAGAAGAGGTCCAGTTCAATTAATTGTCAGATAAATAATAATAAACAATGTTGACCCATTCGGATGAGAATAAAAACTAATTCTGTCCATGAGGATAAATTAGAGATGAATTTAAATTAGTTGTCCCTGGCTTCGTTTTCGTTTTGCATGGATCTGCTCAGTTTCAACTTTGATGTAGTGTGAACATGACTGAAGTATGACTGACATCCTGACACCCTACTATCATTTACATTCTACAGATTTTACATTCTAACTAAACTCCGTAGTAAACTGGGAATAGAAATAATGTAAATTGATGTTATAGAATCTGTAAAGTGAAAAGTCCTTGAACAAAAAACCATTATCAATTAGGTCAGATTCACTTGTACTTGGATAAAAAATCCAAACATGTCCGTTTAACAAGGAACTCTTTTAGGATGAACAGGGATCCTTGGCCCTAATCTGACTCACCTACTTCAACTAATTTCAGAGTTAAACGGAAATACATTGTCGTTTTGCAAACAACTCGGAATACCTTAAATACTTTAATTCAACCGAATTCTTCAACAAAATTTTCAAGTTCATATTATAGCATTTTGCAACATTGAAGCTTTGAAGTTTAATGAACATATTGCAGACTTTTGTTGTTTTTGTGGTTGCTTTGCTCAAAATGATTGCCGATTGTGCCGATTAGAATCTGCTTTCTAATGAAAAGGAATTTCTTGATTTGCGGAATCTTTATTTTCTTTGCAAGACGTTTGTTGTTTATAATCTTTGCCAAAATATATTCTTGTTTGGATTAATTCTGAAATACTGGCAGTCTAGGATCCCATGACAGTCACTGGTGCAGAACGGGTTAAAAACCACATGTCTTGTTAGTAAAACACAAGTCTCAAGTTTCTAACTTCAAGGTTGCACTTTCCGAGTATATGAATAATATGTTTACATTTAAATGCATATTTTTAAAATTCTTACCTTCACATTTCAAACCTTGCTTAAACAAACCGTACAAAAGGGACCCACAGTGATCACAAAAGGTTGGAGCTGACAGAAAAATAAAAAAACATAATACGGAAGACATTCAAACTTCACATAAATATTCTCACATGTCAAAAACACTTACACATGAAGGTGTTTATTTTGAACCGATGAGGAACGTCTATCTTAAATCTCTCCCGTAGGTACTACAACATAAATTAATTGAATGTCAGGATGCTTAAGCTAAAATAAAAAAGGTCAATGGAAGCTCACAATGGTGTTTTGAGACTCTTTTCCAGAACCCGGACATTTCCCAAGAAGTTTCAAATGGCATTTCTTGTGTACGGAAGTTTGACACACTAAAATACAAAAAATCCATGAAAAACTTATAATAATCTTTAATTTCATTTAGCTAACCATAAAAAAGTTTTCGAATTTTGTCAAGTGTCAAATCTCAACTAAATATATTTAACGCGTTCAGGCGAAACAAAGACAAAGGAAACGCATACATAAGTTGTAAGTGTGAATAGAGAAAAAAACGTGGAGATACCATCATTCTTTTCCGTATCGTAACTAATCGTACAACTTGGAATTTGGCATTCGATTCGAATAGTTGACTTCTAATTGCCAACACTTTTGGCTTGAGATCGAATGTAAATTTTGCAAAAGTACTACTACTGCTGCCTAGTAGATGTTCGAACATTTAGTTAACTTTTTTAAAACTTTTAAAACGTTCCGGCAGAGCTTGTTAGAGATCTGCTAGACATCTCGAACACTTTTATACAAAATTTGAAAGTTTTTCTTGCAACTTTTCTATTTATTTCTTGATGCAAGTTTAATGAAGACTCACGTTGGCATTGGTAGCCTTGCTTGCCGAATCCCCAGAGGAAGTCGTGACAGAAAGCGCAGAATGTTGGCTGGAAAATCATTAATTTGGTTATTCAAACTTCATTAAAACTTTTTCATTGCATAAAGTTTCTTTAATAAGATTATCTCACCTGACGGAAAAACTTGGCTGGAAAAAGCAAAAAAATACACAATTTTTGTTAGAATTTTTAGCACGTAAACCGAAAAAGCAACAATGCATTGTTCATAAATGATGTATTTTAAATAAAATGTGAACTGACCTACGAAGCGATGCCCTTTGACCTCGTGTACTTTTTGGTGCTTGATCGCCCCTCTTCTTCCGGTAATATTGAACACACCACTGGACTCTTTGTTCCCATCTTCGTCTTCTAAACTTCCTGGAATTTTAAAGCAATCAACAAAACATTTTTGATTTAGTAAAATTCATCATTTTAACCAATATATATCATAAAAGTTTATAATTAGCTAAAATCAACCTTTTTAATATTTTTTTTCTGTCTGAAAAATGCATGATTGCTGGTCGTGATTTGCCTATCAGTATGAGTAACATATTAGAGCTCAAAGC
>JAQGBQ010001133.1:0-13283 GCA_034698485.1 Vertagopus arboreus
AATAGGAGCAAAAATGAAGAAGTAGTAGCATCTTAGCTAAAAGCCCTATAGGCTATATAAGCCGTTCCCTATAAGCCCTATGAGCAAACTCCTCCTTGACATCACGCATTAATTGTATGATATGTTATGGTGATACATGTAATAGATAGAATAGAGGGCAGTAGTAGGAGCCCATTCGTTTAACCTTGAATAGAAAGGATAATACAACTGATTAAGTGTAACACATTGAACTGTATGTTGCATTCCACTTTCTCTAGCTGTTTGGCAATCAAAGCGTCTTTGTTAATTGGTATCTCTAAGATGATGGATGTAGAGACTACATAGCTGATGAAGTTTTTAAAGGTACTAGAGCTTCACTGAGTAGCCTCATTAGGAGTAGATTCTGTTGCAGAATGAGTTCTGGGTGGATAAAATCTGAGTTGCAGTTTACTCCGTTGTCAACTTGTGTTTGGATGTGACCTAGACTCCCGAAACATTTATCAGATGGCTATGGTATTTGCTCGGCTATTGCATAGTAGCTCTTATATGCTGTTAGGCGCAACAATATGTTATCCAGCCTTTAACTTCAAGCAGTCAATGCCTTCGGGTTATTATATTAGATCCAGAAAAAAATGTATTTTTTTCCTAATTCTGCTGACTGAATTTTTTATACACATAAGTAAAAATGACTACGCCTTTGAGTTTAGTTGTAAGAGAGTGATTGAAGTAATATTATATTATTTGTATGAGTTAGACATAACGGGTTACAAAATGTATGTTTTTGTCAGATTTTGGTTTGACATGCTTTGCAGCCATTATGAACCGACCTATTCTATTACCAATGTCGAGAAGTTAGCCTACAGAAATTAGTATGCATCAGACATTATCCTGATTTACAAGCACTAATTTTATTTTAATGAAATTGGGTTGGCGGGAAAACATTTCCTATTCCCATTTCATTTCACTACTTTCAAGAGAAAAGAGTGATGCATAGCACCTAACTTAAATTTGTTGATAATTTCTTTAAATTTAAATTTTTGATGTTGTAAATGTTTGTTTTAATCCATATTTTTAGTTCACATTTTAATTATTTCTGATCTGTCAGATTTAAAGCAAACGTACGTTTTGACCAACAATTTAACGTACTCCAGTCAGTACACCGTGGTTTAGATTCAAATAGAAAATTACAAGAATGTTTTGCGGGTTTCAGTTTTGCTCGATTGGGGCAAAAAAATGCATTTTCCTCATGATAAAACTGAATTTCGTCAAACTTTGACCCCTCCCCTTGGGCAAAGAGGGTAATATGGGGTAATCCGGTTTTCACAAACTTGTTACCAATTTTTTGTTCTAATTTACTGCTAAGAGCTTTTACTAGTATAAGGTAGTACAAACGAGATAATAAAATCCTGTTATTCAAAGGGTAGCACGACTTTTCCTTCTGGCATTTTTGGATCAGCTCTCAAGCCACGGTGCAGTAGAATCATAGTTAAATATTTTACAGCTTCCCCAAAATAACATTAGTGCTTGTAGTCCGATAATGGCTGGTATGCATGCACACTGCTTACATTTGTGTTGCATTTGCAAAGAACTGTTCAGAGAGACACATGATAAGCTCAAATCTTATTTTCATTGACGATCTTCCATATACTTACATATAACAAGAAATATTTTCTTTGGTTAACCAATTTATGTTTGTCTCGTAACATAGTTGTAGATTTAATTCCAGTTATTTCAAAATGCTCTATCTAGATAAATTGATGGATTGTTTATATACCGTTAATGTTTCGATTCTGATTGATCGATCATTCAATATAAATGTATTTTTTATAGTTCCATGTAACATTTTATATATTTAAAAACCCTCGCCCAAACATTTATTGGATAACAAACAATGTGGTTCAAGATATTTAGTTTTATTATTATTATAGTTTATTATTATACTTTAATAAATTTATTTACATATCTATGTAGTGTTAACATTTTTGTAACTGTTGTTTCAATGAAGCATTTTCTAATAAACAAAGGCGCTTGTTTAAGAATAAATAAAATACAAAATATTTTGACTGATTTTATTTTTATAATAAATAATCAAACTTACAATTATTAAGAAGCTCGCATTCACGAAGTACAATGAATGTCAAAAATAGATGTTTCAATAGCCAGAACAAAGTGAAAATTTAGCTAGAATTTTTGTTACATAACCAAAACTACGTTTGTATTGTTGTTTTTGACCAATGTGATTCTTTCTTTGATACTTCAACAGCTTTGTATTGTCATTAATAATCCAGCTTAATAAGACAGCCATAACAGAGAAAAACATTTCTGGTACTTAAAAGTTGAATGCAAAATATCCGAAAATCATAGAAAGTTTTTTTTCGTAAACAACATCGTAGTATGATATTTACTGGTGCCAATTATTATCAATTTCGATTAGCTGAATATGATTATTACACTTGCATGGCTGTAAAATTGAAAACAAGAAAAAGGATTGTATTCGTCTTTTAATTAGCATTCAAATTTGTAGTGTTAACTAACACCAGCTCTGCTACTAGAAACAATTAGCATAAATGTGTTAATAAATACCAAGCAAAGTAATTAGCAAGTTAGATTTATATATTTTGAAATACGTTCTTTAAAAAAATCCCTATCGACATCGAAAATCAAAACCCAAATGGTTTTTGAAATATATCTCATAATTTATTGATGCATTTTTTAATTAGATTACACCATGTTTACTCAAATACTTTTTTGCAATTATTTCTAGCATCTTGCTGGGCATAAAGTTTTTGCTAGGACTTTATGGCTATCAAATCACGTGTTAAAGTATAACTTAATAAACCTGCCTCAAGACATTTGTATATGCGACATTTCTAGTTATAGAATATTGGCAGAGATACACGGGGTTATTTCAAAAGAGATTAATATCGCGGGGTTAATTTCATATCTAATACCACGGGGTTAATTCAAAACTTATTAACACGAGGTTAACCAAAAATCTGTTAAAACGGGGTTAATTAAAAAAAATTATCAAACAGGGTTAACATTTCGAAACACTAATGTTTCGCACGTTGATCAGCTAACATATATTTCTTAAGCAATGATTACAGCTTATTTTTATAAAGATCGCACCAATGGTTACTTTTTTAAAATAAAAATTGTAATGCTATAAATGTTACTACAACGCTTAACTTACACAAAATTAATCAATTTATTAAATTAAAAACAAAACCTCAATATAGTATTATTTTTATAAAATAATGAAATTGATTAGCTGTAAAATTCATTCCCGTTGACCTCGGATTCGAAGAGCGAGCTGAATATCTTTGGGCATGACGGTGACACGTTTGGCGTGATAAGCCAACAAGTTTGCTTCGGAAAATAGTCTTTCGGTATAAAACTCAGCAATTACTTGCAAAGCTTCAATTGCGGATGGTGTAAATCGATAGTTGACTCTGACCGTTTCTTCACATATTTGCTGTTAAAAAATACCCAGTATTTTAATATTAATAATTGTTTATTTTTAAAAGCAGTTACAGATATTAAACTTACTCGAACTAATCTCAAAAACTGCACTTTCTCAATTACAGGTTTAGTTGTCCTTTTGTAGGGGCGAATTTCCTGAAGAGCTGTTGGTTTGGGTCGATATAGAATGGGCCGCTTCGGAGTTTTTGCAGCTTGAATTGGCTAAAAAATTAAAAAATATTGCTTTAAATTTATAAAAGGTTTTAACTAATTTTAATTGAAATTCGAAAAGAACTTACAGTCATTTTGATAATTTGTTTTGGAGAGGCAATAAAATTAACTTGGTCTGCTTCCTTGAACAAGCTAGAGAGTACTGATCTGTTTTGGCGGATTTACATTCTCAAACAGAAAATGAATTCAAACATTTTTTTAACCTTTTAGAATTATTCTCGTAGTTATACTGCTTTTTCTTGAGCAATTTAATTCTCAAAGGTTAAAAACGTGGATATTTAGTGTAAATATAACCCTAACGCACTCTCTGAGATAAATCTAGAACTTTCTTTATACGGGGTTAATTACTGAAAACACGCGGGGTTAATCACTAAAAAATGCACGGGGTAAATTTTTAAGAATGTAAGTTGTTATTGTAGTCCGCTAGATGGCATACATTTCATGAAATTATATTTACTAGCCTACCTCGCCCCCGATGCGGGCAGACCTTCATTCATCATTATTTAAAAACGTTTATTGCTTCTTGCGACTTTGGAAATGATTTTTTGAATAAAAATTACAATCCTCGAGTTGTTAGTTTGAAACGTTCCTCAAATGGTTTCTTTGTCCCGTTTTCAATTTCACAAACCCCAGTCGTAAGCTAAAGCGAATGAAGCTTTTGATCAAATTACTTTCGATTAACTATTTGTGAAGTTTAATTGTACTTGCTAATTGTTTTAAAATGTTGAAGTTTGACCAAATACGTATTCATTTATTTTTTCACATGGTCTTTATTATTATTCTCTCCCAATGACCCAGTAATTTTCAAAAAAAAAATTCAAATTCTTTTCAAATTTAAAAAAACTCAAACAAATAATTGTCCTAATTTTGAAAACTTAATTTTACGTTTGCTTTTAAGTTAACTGAAGCAGCACAGCACAGTAAATAAGACAGTGTCTTAGACACTACAAATAAAGAAGCATCTGTTGCAACCTCATATTATTATAACAACCATCGTGTGTTATTAATAGGTATGTTAAGTTTTTCCATGTGATGAATATTTAGTATTGTTTCAATTTATTTTACTCCGATCAGTCAGGACCAAATGTACCCTAATACCACCCTGAGGTTGGTAATTACCAACCTCTTCGGGGTTGGTTTTTACCAACCTGAGGTTGGTAATTTCCATCCTCAGGATGGTAATTACCATCCTCTACGCAAAGCATGGTAAATACCATCCTGAGGTTGGTAATTACCAACCTCGGTTTTTGATAGAAAAATAAACCATTTTTGAACTTGAACTTTGATAGATGTATTATAATATGAAAGTAAATATCAAACCTGGAAATATTACCCCATTTTTAAAGCTGCTAAAAAAATGTTAAAATATGTTTAAATGTTTCCGGTACTAGAAAAACAAATTTATTGTGTACACTTTAGAATAATTTATACTTGAACATTTTATTACAACATTTGAATTACAGGCTTGTATATTAATTAATAAATTAAGTTGAAATAATCAATAATTTCGACAAAATGCTTCATTTAAATTTAAATTTAACCAACATAATTTATTTTAAAAAAATGCTTAGCATGCAGTATTTCGTTCCTTCTTAAAGTTTAAATACATAAATGAAACATTTCAAAAGCTTTCAAATAAACTGGCTACTAAGTACGGGACTAGTAATTAGCCCCTTAATCAAAAATGAATCCAGGATTCACTTGCAGCTCAACCTACTAATGTCGATTAGTACGACGAGTACGTTTCGCTCTCTTAGATTCAAAAAAGAACAACTTCACAATCTTGTTTCGAAAACGTAGGATTTGTGTAGAAAAGCACGCGATCAAAAGCAGATTCAAAAACAGTGCACCAACAGAAATGTACACATACATAGCAGTCATGGGAACAGGATTCGGTAAACATTCGAAAGTGTTGACGGTAAAATTGTGGGATCTCGAGTAATTAAAAGAAGGTGCAAAAGGCTTAACAAAGCTGGAGACAGCCCCATTCTTCTTTAATCCAGCCTGGAACTCAATTAATCCGTCAAATTCAAACCTCAGCTCACCATGCTTTCTAATCAATGAAATGACAAAGTCAAATAGATACTCTGCCAGAAAAATTCCACATGCACAAAAGAATTTTAGGACCACAACGAAAACTTTAACAGCGACAATGGTATTGTCCATCCTTTTCCCTTTCGATGAAGAACAGCAAATTGAAGATTTCAAATTGCTCCCCTTTCTGCCAAGTGCCTTACGGCACCTTCGAACAAACAGAAAAGCAAAAAGAGGAAGAAAGATTAGAGGAAGAGAGGCCATAATATAGTGCAAAATTCGAAATAACGTGGTCCAAACTTCGATCCAAAATTCCAAATCACGTTGCACGTTCTCGTTTGCAATCCCAAGCTCAGCAGCAACATTGTTAGAGATATTAGTATTGCCAGATTGATCTATTTCTAGTTGAAGCAATTCCCATGTGGAGTTGATTTGACTTCTGAGGTATGGAAGCGCTTCGGAAATGCCTTTGAAAGGCTCAAGTGCTTTACACATTTGTTTGCCATCAAAGACAACACAAGCTTCACCAGCGTATTGTACTGGTTTACAAAAATAGGTACTAAAACTTCCCAAACTGTTTTGACATGACCTAAATAGTTCGCCTGTGGTATCGGAACATTTAGTCGTAGCAGTTTGCACCTCTACCTGACATTCTTTTCCTAACCAAGCAAGAAATCTTCAACCTGTCTAGTAGAATTGCTCCAAGTTTCTACTGTTTCGTCAATATTTTGAAGGGCACCAGTTATAGGAGAGACAAGGTTATCGAGGTACTCAAGAATATTTTTTGCTATTGCAGCCTGAAGCTCTAGTATCTGCATCTTCATATTTTCAGCTTGTGCCCGTATGACATTTGCAGAACAAGTAAACCCGCGAACCAGTTCCTTTGCATTAGCCAAAAGATTCGCCAAAGGAACGCGTACCAAAATCCAGCTAATAAAAAGTCCAAAAATGGTTCGACCGCCAAATGATGCCATTTTGGGAATAGCCACGAGAAAAGTGCACCTAAAAAATGAATACTTTAATGAGAATCTGATTATCATAAATCTTTTAATAAATCCCCATGGGGATCTGTTTTTAACCATTTCAAGAACGAGAATTGTATTGAAGTTGAATTTTTGAACTGCCGTAAAAATTTAAATAAATCCCCTGTACGGGATAATATTTAAAATCATTCAAAATACAAGGGAGTTTCGGGGGATTTTTTTCCCATTTTACGGTACTCTGGACGAAGAATAATCAGAAATTTAAGCAATATTTACTATTTACTTGCCTGGCAACGATGCTGAAGTGCATGGTAATAGCAAATAAAATCCCAACAATAAATCCTGAAGCAATGGAAATCCAGGTAGGGATATTGAACTGGCCGTAAAGATATCCGGTGACCGATGCCAATCCAAGCGCAAAACAGCAAAGAAATTGTAGAATGTTTTTGTAGTTATTCAGCATAAGTTTCAATAAAATGAAGCAACAACCTCCTGGACAAATCCAGGCAATCAAAACAGGATAGTCAGGGTCTAAATAAAAACAATTTCTTATAAGACAATTCTATACTTAGTATTACATCCATGAAAAAACATTCATATGAGTATTTGCTCACCTTTGTTTTTCTTACGCCGTTTCACCAAATCACCTTTCACTCCCCTGTTACTTACATGCTTTCTCTTTTCTTGCTTTCTTTCTTTACGAGATGATCTTTTGTGTCTTTCAGAACTATCGGAATCTGAAGATGAGCTTGAGATGTAGCCTAGCCTTGCCATAGTGTTAGCGTTTTGAAACTAATGAGCTTCCTTTGGCTTTAGGAAATGAAATGAAGAAATCGTGAGAACAGTAGCATGATTTGCTAGTGTCAACTTATATATATGTAGTATTGCAAATTCTAATTAAATAAAACGATATATCTGTCATTTTGGAATATAAGCTAATTGCAGTGATACTGACATAGGTTGGTAAAATTATCAACAGTTGTGAGCAACTTGATATTTTTCTTTGACTTGGAGCATCAAGTTTCAATTTAATGGCCAAAGGACTGCAGAAAATAAAATTATACATAACATAACCTCGTAGAACATTCTTAATATATTGGGTTAGGATTCTTGTCAGTTCTTAGAACCTTTGTATTGCTAAAAGCAGTCCAAATAAGAAGTATGAGAAGGAATCAAGCACTTTCATTACAACTATTTTAATTTTCTTATATTTTACTTTGATTTTTTTAATTCGGAAAATCAGCTCGGACTTATTTGGTACCTAATCATTTCATAAAGAATTAAAAAACGTTAGCATCTATGAATAATCTGAAGATATGGCCATTATTTGCGAGTTTCACATTGCATGAAATTAACAAACAATAAAAGATAATGCGACCAGCTAACCCATTTGGTAAATAACTTAACTCTTTTTACAGCTTCAATCTTGCCGACAAAATATTGTGTTTCAAGTGACTCATATTTATAAAAAAAAAGTAGCCGTCACATATAAATAATGTGCTGGATATTTAACCCCATGAGACATCTTAACCTTCAAGACTGCATACCCACAAAATATTACATAGATGTACAGTATGATCTTAGCTTGAGGAGATCCATTCGTCATGAATATTTATGATTGCTCAAAGTGTGAAAACAACTCATGTGACTAGGTCAACACTTCTGGATGTCTGTGTGGTTTTGTTGATCATTACCCTAGTAGCTAGCCAACCATGACTCCAGTTACCAAGTTCATGCCAGATTAAATACATAGACTACAGATTCTTTAGAAGAAATGGCTGAAAAAAATAGCACCAGTGAAGGTGAATACACAACACCAAGTCAAGAGCCAGCTTTTACTCCACGCACTCAAACTTTCTCCCCCAAAAAGTCTAAGGGAAAATCCACGTCTTCTTCCCAAGAACAAATTCCGACTTTAAAGCTGGTAGGCAGCCCTAGGAAAAGAGTAGTATCTTCAAGTGACTCCGGTACCTCGGATGAAGGCCAGTCAACAGCCGAACACGATAAAAAAGAAGATGAGAAGCAAACTACTCCAAGACGAAAAAGGTACAAATATTTTTGTCTATTTTGCTTTTATTTTTGAATTAACATTTGTCAAATTGATATGAAATTAAGTTAGACAGCATTCCATAATATTTCTTTTGTAATGCATAGAGCTGCGAGAAATCGAAGAGACCCAGCGTACATTGAAAATGGAAAAACTAGAACTGTTGCGGCCAAAGATCGAATGCACACTTTGCAAATCAAGGTAAATTTTAACCTTCATTTTCTGATTGTAGCATGATTTCAGTAGCATCGATATCTCGAATTTCCTCATCTATGGTTGCATCCAAATCAAGCAGTCTTTCAATGTCCTCCTCTTTGTTGATGGTTTTTAAGTAGTATGACATTAAGGGTTCGGGCAAAGTCCTTATTCTTTTACGAAGGCTTTTAAGGAAGTCTTTTGTTTTAATTTCACCTGGTGTTGTTCCAGAAACAAACGGTGTAACAGAATAAAGGTGAATGTAGTTATCATTTAAAAATGCCTTATAAAACTTTGACTTGTTGCTTTCGCAATGAGATAAAAAGTTGACAAAGGACGGATCAATTTTTGTTTTTGATGAAGTAAGCGTCACCAGTTCGTCGATTTTTTCCGAAAATAATCCCCAATTTCGAATAATCTTTCGAGCTTCAAATACTTCCTGCGTTACATCTAGCTTTTTGGTTGATTTATGTCCTGTGATCTGCAAACGATTCATTGAAGCTTTTCGAATCTGAAATAAATAATAAATAAATGTTCTTTTAGGCTCACGATCTGGTCACAAAGTGCGGGGCTTTGGTATATTTGAAGATGCAATATGAAGGGCCAAGTGGAAAGCATTGTGCGGCTAAATTTGGAAAAGACTTTCTTTTTGCCAATGAACATGAATCTCCAAAAAGAAGAGAGGCAAAAGCTATGGAAGATGCAATCCATTCCGCCGTTGAGGAAAGTTTTAAAAAGCATTTTCCTTCGACCTCAAAAGGATATGGAGTATCATCTCAGGTCATTATAAATCTACCTCTTAAATTATTTTATCTGAAAATAGTACAGAATTTATGTTGACTAACTTTTATTTTTATTTTTAACCAGGAATATGGTGAAAGTCCAACTGTAGCTCATAAAGGTAATAGAAAAAGGAACGGATGCGTCTACTGCAATCAGACATCTGAGGATTTAGCTATCATGGATCGTTACGGAAATGTGACCAAGCATGTAGAAACTCTTATTCTACAATGTGCTTTCCAGGAAGGGGCCTGTCCCCGAGTAGCTCATGCTGACTGTATTGGATTCCCTGGGGTAACGAAGAAAATTGCTGCAAAGATGCCTGATTGGTATTGCAAAATGCATATCAGCGATGGACGGCGAGAGACACAAACAAAAATTCATTCGGAGAAAGAAACCAAGAAAGGAAGTGGTAGAAAACAAGAAACTAAGAAAAAGCGACTTTCGGTTGCTACGGAGACTGAAGAAGAATCTGAGCCACAAAAGCAATCAACTTCAAAGCGGTCAAAAGACAAGCCTTCAGTATTTAAAAGATTGTTTACAAGGAAAAAGAAATCTGAAGGTGATGAAGTTTCATCCGACGATCAAGCAGGGAAGAGCAAGAAAAAATCTAACCAAGAGTTGGATTCTTCTGACACTGGCTCGCGAAGGAGCCGAAGCACTCGGGGGAAAAATAAGTAGTTCTTTATCATGTTCATTATCCAGATTTTGCAACCCTTCGTGACCTCAAAGGTATATTTAATGGACGATAAATTACTCTTAAACCCATGTTTAGATGCTTTGTTTATTTACAGAACAAGTAACATTTTGCAATGAATAGACGGATTTGTATTTTGCATGCTTTAAAAGTAATAATAAAGTTTTAAATTCCAACATCTTGGCTATATCGATAATATAGACGTCAAAAAATGTATTAAAAATAGATCTGACTAAATTGATTTCATAGTGTCCATTTCCGGGTCGTAATACAATTTGCGGGTATTTTAGGTACGAATATTTAATGTAATCGCTTTTGTTGTGTTCCTTGATCAGATGTTGTTCCTTCTTTCGAGACGAAATCCCGCATTTTTGACACACTCTTGTATCTTTAATAATTCCAAGTGCAATAGTATAGGGTGACCCATCTTGTACAACAACAAACCTGTAAAAATATAAATGTTTCAAAATCGTGTTATGTTGCTGGTTTGGTTAGTTCTAATAACATGCCAAATCTATGTCTTTATATAAACAAATTCTATCGAAACGCGATTTGTTTCTCAAAAATAACCCAAAGTGATGTGGTTTTTATATATAACTCATCATTTTCGATCTGGATCTGCTTCTTGAGACTTTTTTACAAGATGGTCCAACACTTCGATTACAGTTTTTTCAGAGTTTGGATTTAAAAGAACACATTCTTGATCAAATATTGCACAGGAGGTATCGGTTAAAGGGACTCTTGTATAGCTAAGACTGTCACATTCGTATTTCTGAAATTGGTCGTCGCTAACAGGATCAACTATCTTCTTCTTTTTTACTTCACATTGATTAAGAATTTGATCCAGCCTTTTTTCTAAAAAAGTTGTTCTATATTGCCGATGAATACTGCAAGATTCTTCGTAAAACTGGTTGTATACTGCTGTCAGATTTTTAAAATCCCTTGGCTTAAAAACATTTGGAAATTCGGTTGTTCTCTGCATATTTTGTTGCAAAGTGTCTTTGAATACCGTGATTCCAGTCACAGTGCTTTGAGGCAAAGTTCCTCCCACAGTAACTCGGTACTGCTTTCCGATTATTTGATTGTTGTCGTAAGAAACTATTATGTCCCCATCAGGGAAAACAGGGGGGTACTTGCCCATTTCATTTTCTGTTGCCCTTACGGTGTTATAATTTCCAGCAGCTGAAACCTTTCCTAAAATATCACAAGCTGTCTTGGAGCCAGAAAAATGATACATTACAAGATTTTCAGCGTGACTAAGAGGAGAGACATATTTTGAATCATATGCTGCAGTTAGATTTTCCATCGCCTTCACCAATAGCATAATTCTTCGTGCGTTTTCACTAGGCGAGACAGTGCTTTAAAAACAAATTATTAGATTAGATTAAACGACGATAATAGTGTTATGTATGGATAATATATTTATGGATACGTACTCAGTACAGACTATGCCTTCAAAAAGCGCCCTCAATACTGCATTTTGTTTAGAATTCCACACATTTTCATAAGACAGCGTTTTCATTTCTTCAATTCTTTTTTTACTATCTATCTTTTGTCCACGAGTATGAAATGTTTTCGAAATGTGTTTTCCAATTGCTTGAGCTAATTGGATTACATGTTGCTCTTTATACTGCTCCAGATTTTTTATCACTTCAGCTACTTCTGCAAATCAGAATTTTTTTATTTTCTCTTATGCTTTTATTATTATGCAATTTTGACTTTAGACAATTAAATACCTGATTCATTTTCAGATGTTGAATCTCGGTCTGTATCTTCACTTTCGGATACCATTTCGATGTCACTTGATTCTTGTTGTAACATATCAGATACAAAAGTTGTACATGCCGAGCATACGTAACAATACTTTTTTATTTTATTTTTTCGCAGAAATTTGTTTTTAAAAAATTCAGTTCTGATTTCAATCGATATAGTTTGATCACTTCAATGTCTGTCAACATAAACTTTTTCCAGATCCTCCGAATCCACTTGTGGATATTTTAGTATAGCATCTTCGTGACAGGAAGCTGTACACTTGGGTTGATATTTAGCCATTTTAAATTAGTTTTTATTTTAAAGTCCAAACCATTTTTATTTAAAAAATAAAGTTCCGTTTCAAATTGAAGTTTAACTCATGCCGGCTTTTTAAATAACATTGAGCAATTTGGTGGCTCGGACACATTCGGAACTATTTCCCATGAATATAGAAATACTAAATATTTTTGTTTATACTCCAAAAAAATAATTTTAAATTTGTAATGGATTACATCAGTCAATAAAAATTTATTGTATTTTGCAAGATATCCCGGCAATGTTTCGTTTTGGTGTTTCTGAATAAATTTTGAATTTATTCCAACTGACTTTATACCAAATTCGAAAAAGCCATATACCAAAAGTCGATTTACGATTTCTTTCGTTTCAGCTAATTGCGCAGAGGCGATTGCAAAAGCCGCAGGGATTTTTTTTGCGCACTTTACAGACGGTTCTTAACCAACTTTTAAACCTTGCCCGTTCCTCCAGGCTTTTGCCCGAATTGGGTTCGAAAATTCCGTGGATGGTTATTACCACCCTCAGGATGGTAAATCCCAACCTCAAGGTTGGTTAATACCAACCTTAGGAAGGGAATTACCACCCCTTGCTTAAAGGTTGGGAATTACCCCACCGAGGTTGGTAATTACCATCCATGAGGTTGGTATTTACCATCCTGAGGGTGGTAATAACCATCCCTGGAAGGATGGTAAATACCAACCTCAGGGTGGTATTAGGGTACATTTGGTCCTGACTGCCGATTGTATTTAAACTGTATGTAAAGTGCTCCTAATCTACCTGCTCATGGCATAAAAGGTCTAGCTTATACATTCCATTGTTCTCCATTCAC
>JAQGBQ010001134.1:0-13278 GCA_034698485.1 Vertagopus arboreus
TTTTGGTACGACGGACTAGACTAAGACCAGTGTCAAAAGTAAAAGACAGAAAAGTAATGAGTCGTCGACGACAGTGTGATATTGGGATATTATATAAATAAACGATAGTTTCATTGGTTACCTCCAGGCCCCTTGGGGCCGGGCTAAATTCTAGTATTTTATATATCTCTATATTTTATTTAGTTGTAGTTGACGAGGTGTATTGTAAATGTCTCGCATTGAAAATCAGCGTTGTATTTCGTTGTAACTCTTTGACAATAAAGCTAATACCAATACCAAATCTAATCGTCAAGTCGTATAGAGATCAAGTCTCTTCTGGAGGATCTGTTCTCTGATTGACAATTTAAAACTAGCTTTAGGAAGAGGATCATTAACAATGTCTTTTATAGAAGACGGAAGGCTATTCCACAACATGATGGAATAATATTGAATAGAATTTGAAAATAGCCACGTATTATGAACTATAGCTGGACAAATATTGACTTGCCTGGTAATTCGACCAGTGGGTGGAACAACGACTTGAAACATGGACTTTATTCCTATCACACAATACTTTGACAGATTTCCTAACTTTATATAAATTAGACAAAGGAAAAAACAAAAGTCTCTCAGTAATTGTAAATTGATTGCATCTTTCTAATAGATTATAATAATTAATATCACCATGTTGCCTAGAACATTCAGTTCTTGCAAGTACAGGGTTAGAATAGAATCTTTTAGTATAATATTTAGCAACTTTGGGGAAGAAATACGTGGCTAACAATTGATTAACCTTATTTGGATATTTTTAAAATCACATACCCTTGAGGGGCCCCAAATAGTCAAAGCATAATCAGTAACAGAATTATTATAAGAATTTAGCAGTAAAATTTACATATGAGTATTTAGCGCTCTTCTCATACGAGAGATCATACCGATATTAATGGATACACGCTTCAAAACATTTTCGTAGTGGAGTTTAAAATTGAAGTGCTCGTCAAGAGTCACTCCAAGATATTTATCTCATTACCATTACAATTAAGAGATAAATTAGAGGGTAGTTTACAATTTGGGTTATGGAAAACAATTAGTTTAGTTTTAGAGAAATAAATAGATATACATACAGTACTACAACAAGAATTAAGTCTATTCAAAGTTTTCTCTAGACGTGGAAGACCAGAGAAAACATCTTTGTCTGAAACGTAGATCGCGAGATCATCTGCAAAGAAAGTATAAAAAGCATCAAATAGGACCGTTTTAACCTCGTTAAAAAACAATATGTACAATAGAGGACCATTTACAGTCTTCTGACCTATCCCACTGTTAACAAGAAAAGTTTTACTAACAAAAGATTTTTATTTTATAACAATGGATCGTCCAAATATGAAATTAGCTACAACTAAAACTAACCTAATATTAACTTACATAATATTACGCATGATGGTGAAGAGGGTCAAATGTAAAACAGAATTGAATGCTTTCTTCATATCGACCATTACGATAAATACGTTACTATTTTTACAATCTAATTCATTACATACAGATTGGCTAAACATCGTTTAAGCAGTGTCACAAGACCTGTCTCTCCTAAATCCGTGTTGATTCGTTGTTGATTTTTTTACATCTGTCTGAAGTCTTGCATTTAGAATATACTCAAATAATTTGCTTAGAGTTGGTAACATAACAATATCTCTGTAATTGTTAGGGTCGATGAGAGACCCTTTGCCCTTGAAAAGAGGAATAACCATAGGCAATAGGAATTCCAAAGGGTAATTTCCTTTTTTCAGAATAGTAGAAAATAAGATATGGAGTAGTAAGAAAAATGAAGGAATTACGTTTTTGAAAACTGAGGAAGCAATAGAGTCTGTGGGAGTGCCCTTCCATTTCATCTTTTTTACTCCAACAAATAATTCGGATTTAACTACATTAACTGGAATAAAAGAATTTTTGCAATCAATTTTAATTGAATTTAACAGATTTTCCTTATCTGATTTAGAGGATAAGTCCTCCAGAATAAACGCTTTACTAAGTGCAAATGATTTATCAGGATTATCTGAATTTAACGTTCCATCAATATTAAGGAATTGAATATCATGACGTTGTTTTATATCTTTTCCTGTTAATTTAAAGCAGGTTTTCCAAATGTAGCCAGAATCCTGAATTTTTTCAAAGTTGCTTAAGAAATAGTTTCGTTTTGTTTTTGAAAGTAAGACATTGACTTACTTCCGTAGTGAGCAATAATCAAACCAAAGCGGTTTTGAAGAATTTTGACT
Organism: Vertagopus arboreus; assembly: GCA_034698485.1. NCBI lineage: Eukaryota > Metazoa > Arthropoda > Collembola > Entomobryomorpha > Isotomidae > Vertagopus > Vertagopus arboreus. The sequence continues at coordinate 2,253 of JAQGBQ010001134.1, forward strand.
GCTAGATTTCTAGCAGAAATAAGATCTAAAAACTCAGAGGTCATCCAAATGTGAGAGTTGTGTTTGATTCTTTTCCGTTGTAAAGGGGCCAAAACATTAAATTTTTCCAAGAGGAAGTTTTCAAATTGATCGAGCCAGATTGATAAATAGGTGTCGACATCATCCGAGTCAACTAAGAAATCCCAGTCTTTCTCCTCTTTCAAAAGTTTATTAAAGTCGTCCCAATTGACTTTATTTTAATTTCTAACATTAATAATAATTTTGGAAGTCCCTTCCTTAGGGACTTTTCTAAATGTAAAATAAATAAAGCGATGATCAGAAGAAGTGAAAGAGAACACTCTAGACTGTCTGATTTTTAAAGGAGAAGAGGTGTAAATGTGGTCAAGAAGCGTTTTTGAGGTAAATGTGACTCTATTTGGGACAGTGATCAATTGTTTCAAATTAAAACTCGCAGAAATCCTATTAATTGATTTGGAAAAATTAGAATTGACCAAGAGGTCAATGCTAAAGTCCATTAAAAGGGCATAATCAACTTGGTCTTTTTCGACCAGAAAAAGCAAAGACTCCAGAGATTTCGAAAAGTCAGATTTTCTATCCTCTCTAGGAGGATTGTATATAAATATTAAAATTATAGGTTTACGATGAGTTAAGAAAACTTGAAAACAATTTACTTCTACTTCGTGGAGAAAAGTGACCTCGTATGTCAAAGGTTAAAAAACTAAAATTGTATTTAAAGTAAGTCACGTACCACCGTTTTTTCTAAAATTGCTATTCTTACGCACAATACGATATCCATTGATGTTGTAAAGTGAAGAGTCTGGATCATCCTGTAATTTTGATTCCGTAGTACCACACACAGTAAAGTCACTATTTGAAAGAAATTAACAAAATTTGTCTATTTTCCCTGAGATTCCGTTAATGTTGAGGTGGCCAAACTTGTGTCTTTTTTGAAAGGACGGCACTGGAATCCGTTCACGGATGAGAAACAAAGAGGAGATTTTGGTGAAAAAGTCCGTAAACTCGTGCACATTTGCGTAGAAGAACGGCCGATCCAGTCGGAAAGAACGTTCCTTGTTTTGTAGCCGGAACGTGGAATAGAAACAGAAAGATGACAGATTTGATGGCATCGCTCCTTGCAATTTGCACAAACTAGTCGAAGCTGCTTGCCTTCGATATTTGAGGGGCCGCCAGGACAGTAACTGCACTTGAAATTTTTAGTCGGCATAGCATCAGGACAGGTCAGGTCCAATTATTATAAAAAGCTGTTGAGTTGTAGGACAGAAGTTAAAAATCAGTCACATAAATTTGGAAGAGCAACGATTTTTACCAGGGATGAAGCCTTTATGATACACCCTTATAATACAGGGCTCAAGTACATAGGTACAGTTGCTGGTTGGTTCAGCAAGACCGACGAAATCCAGGGGGGATGAGTTCATGGTCACAGGTCAAATCTTTGTTTTGCTTGGTGGTGACGGTGATATATTATGAAAGGCTGTTGGGTTGTAAAAAAGGATTAGAAATCGGTCAAAAAGTTTGAAAGAGCAACGATTGTGACCAGAAATGTAGCTTTTAGGACAAGCCCTTTAGCACAAGGCTCAAGTACCTATATACAGCTGCTGGTTGGTTCAGCAAGACCGATGAAGTCCACGGGGGATGAGTTCAGGTCAGATTTTTATCCTTGATGGTGACAGTGGTAGAATCAGGTTGCCACTTTTTCAATACATATTAACTCCAAGCTGATTGCGACTGACTCCAAGATTGCACAAGAGTTAGTATTTTCCTATCACCTGATGTCAGACCCGATTTTCGAATTTTGGCAAGTGGATTATGTCACAAGTTTAGGGACATAAAAATGTTTCAAAAATCATAATTACAATTTTTTGAAAATTTTTGGTGGGGTTTACCAGCGGTTTCACAAAACATGTCCTGGCTTAAACAAGATTGTGACTAAACCATTAAAAATTTTCCAATTCTGGTTGCTAGACATTAAACCTCAACAAATTACCCCAAGAAGTTTTTAAATTTAGATGTGTAGGTCATAAGGTCATTGAGAAAAAAATCGTAAAGTTGCATCAAATTTCACGCTGCACCTGTTACGGCTTAAACAAGTTTCTGACTAACTTATAAATTTTTTTCAAAATCTGATTGTTGTCTATTAAAGGTTATGTGATTATCCTGAGGGGGTTTTTAATTTAGCGCTTTAGGTCAAAAGGTCATGGAAAAAAATCTTGTCCCAGACTATGACGACCAAAGTTCGGGATTTTTTCTCCATTGCCACCACCACCAATTGCATCTGAGTTCAAGAGCCCCCAGTCAACCGAGTAAAGGCATTTGAATGGACAACAATGCATTTATTAGTGTCGAATACAATAATCTTAGTGTTCTGATCCTGTATAAAAATATCCAAGGTTTCAAATTGAGGTTAAAGGTGAAAACGTTACTGGGCTGCTTCAGTATAAACAAAATCTTACACAGACTATTAGATTTTTAAAATGTTTACAAATGGCGCAGGGTGAAGACAACGTTGACCACAGACACGATGACAAAAGCAGCGAAAGTGACGAAAGCATCAGGCAAGGAGACCGAAGATATCTCGAAGAAAATTTGATTTAGATGGACTAAATAAATAATTCTTGAAATTTTAAAACAAAATAAAAAATAATCGGATTTTGCTTATGATTTCCGAAGACGAGAACGGTTTAGAAAATATTGATTTTTGGCCGATTATTTTGATGTATAGATGTCATATTCGTAATAAGCATAGTTGAGTCTATTTATACTATTTACATTCAATATCTCGTTTATCACTTAAGTACCCTCCATTGTAAGTATTAAATTTGAGCTCAACATTACGAGAAAGACGGAAAAATTTGCTTACCGAGGTAGAGGAAAATTTTCAAAGTTCAATAGGAAATGAGCTGAGGAGAAGAAAACTGAGAATAAAATTTTCCTTCTTCTTAATTAACTTAATTTACTGCATTTGTCACTATGCTGACATTGACTTCAGGACATTAAATTGACATGAATTCTTTATAACTTACATCTAGGTCATTGACCGCTACCAACAATTTGAGATACGTTTTTAATACAGATGAAAAGAAGAAGGGTTAATATGACTGAATTTAGCAATGCAAAAAAATAATGGTTGATGTTTTCATATTCAGATTGTTTATTTATTCTCACATATGTATTGAAAAAACACAACAAATTATGTGATTGGTTCACGATCGGAGACAAACTACTAGATTGATTTATAGTATGTAAAGCTTAAACTGGTTCGGGGATAAAACAAGTTGAGTTTTTACTTTGAAAATGAAATCTGCCAAAAAAGAATAACTCGGCGGAAATCAAACCCGGCTCTGCCAATTGAGCTACTGAGGCGCGTGGTTCCTTTGACGATTTCTACCCGTATTTATTATTAGCTCTCGAAGCTTGTGAATTTCTACTTCCCTTGTTATAAGTTAGTCGCTTGATGCTGATTGTTTTGAGTAATAATTTATGTTCGAGAATGTTTGATGGGTTTATTTTTATTCTGTTTCGTTACAGACAAGCATATTCATGTATTTGCACCACATGTGGAATTTCGTTTATATTACCAATTTAAGATTTTTTAAAAGATGATAAGATGAGAGCTGATAGAACAAGTTGGTGACGATAGGAATCCCAATTGACCAAATTGACGAGATAAAGAGTTCATTTGACCCATTGCATCTAACGGTATCGCAAAAACAGTGGGTTCCTGTTTGATGACCATGCTCGTTATCTCCACCAGTTTTACATACGACTGTAGCATTCACGTAGACATCTTACAATTAATATTTTGGTCCAGTATTAGTTCTATTTCCATTCTACACACATGCCTTAGCTTGTATCAAAGACGCCTCAGTATATTTGTAGCAGAAATTTTAGACGGAATCTGCAAATTAAGAAAATGAAATCAAAAACACTCACTTTTGAATTTGACATGAATTTGACCGTTGGCAGGGGCAAAAAGAGGAATATTGCTGTTTCCACATGTGCAGTCATAGCATTTTACACCTTAATTGGGTTTCAAATTTATATTTAATATTATACATCTGAATTCCTTATTAAAACAAAAGGTACAAGTTGCTCACCTGAGATAACTGATGTCAAAGTCATGATGAAAATACCAAGATACAAAGTAAAAGTTATCAACTTCATCTCCCCTCCCGTAAATTTCTTAACATCCTTTCTAAACTGGAAATAATTACAAACAATTAAAATGAAATCAGGATCAGTGTTTGACGTATGCGATACATACAAACAACTTATCAATCGATCTTCAAAAGTTGAAAAGTTATTAGCAGGAATGTTAAAAAGCAACCCGGACAAGCTAATGAATGACATGAATTTTTTCAGTACACAAATAAATAACGTATTCTAATTCAGTAATTGCAATGTAGTTGACTTATTGATTAGAAAAATGTAAAGCTACTAATGTCAGTTTATTTAAGCCTGTTGAGTAGTTATATATATCACTAAAAATCAAGGAGTCAAGGGTGGTATTTCAAGTCTGCAGTTCGATGAGAGAGATGGATTTTTTTTTTAAAAATTAGTACAATAAAACGACTATGTGGAATATTTCAAAATAAATTGTTTGGCTGTAAATGTACGTTTTATTATTTTTTAAATCTCTAATCTTTCAAATCTTAACCAACTAAGTTTTTACAAATTAGTATTTTGACAATCAACAACCAAACGATTCCACACCCAGTAAACATACAGCTCTAAATTCGGTAACCTGATTCGTTGCGACAAAAAAGAATTTACAGCTAAGTCGGATTTAATGATAATTCTCAGTAAATTCTGACAACTAATTCTTCTAGAATTCAGTCGAATTAAAATTATTTATGATCCGATGTAAACTCGTAACGAAAGCGCTAAGAAATTTGTATTGAATTCTACCCTAACATCAGTTATAGATTCGACCAAACATTTCGACAAAAAATCATAAAGAATTATTGCAGAAATCGTGACTCATTTTCTTTAAAAAAACATGGAGTATTCGTCGCGATATCTTGTAGCATTATTAGGAATTTTGTCAGACATTCAGCTGACAATTCGCTCTGCGCAACGAAAAATATTATAAGTAAGAATTGTATTCGATTTCTAAAAGAATTCACTTCGAAATGCCATACACCTAAAGTCTAACACATTAGTCAGTTGCAATCTGTTGACATGTTCAGACGCCCAGTCTTTTCCCTCTCCAGCCGGCAGAAAAGAAGAAGAATAAATTCTATCCACAATCAACAAAATAATTTGGAAGTAATTGACACCGAAAATAACGAGGATCATCCAACTGAAGAACTACTTAACCTTAACTACGTAAGTTCAGTTTCTAATTCCGCCCAATCTAAAGAACCGAATTTTTTATCAGATTGCAATGAACAAGTGAATATTTTTTCCGAAGTGAATAATTTTTCCGAAGTAAATAATTTTTCCGAAGTAGATATTTTAGAAAGTTCTTCAAATGTTAATTACTCTTTAGATTTTGAATCCAATGTTCGAACATGGGCAATTAATAACAATATAACACACAGGGCTTTAAGTGACATTTTAAAAATAATAAGCAATCATTCTTGTTTTAACAATTTTCCTATTGATGCAAGAACATTTTTAAAAACGCCCATTGTTGCTGAAGTTAGAGATGTTTCGCCTGGGCAGTACTGCCATTTTGGGATAGAAAAGGGTTTAATTACCACGCTGATAAAAGAGGAAATAATAGTAAATCATCAGTTAATCCTAGTTCAATTTAATGTGGATATTGTTCCATTGCATCATAGCACAAATAAACAGTTTTGGCCAATTTTAGGTAGTATTTGTGGTGCAAAGACAGTATTGGTTGTAGGCATTTACGAAGGAAATAGTAAACCTAACAGTGTCGACGAGTTTTTAAAAGGTTTTATACAGGAAGCTATATTCCTGTATACAAACGGATTTCGGTTTCAAAATAAACTATTTAAGTTTCAAATTCAAGCATTTATTTGCGATGCCCCTGCTAGAGCATTTTTAACTAATACTAAATCTCATTCGGGCTATTATGCTTGTGGAAAGTGTTGTGTGAACGGCAAGTATGTCGAAAATAGAGTTGTACTGTTAAAAACAAATGCTGAGCTTCGAACAGATACAACCTTCAGGTCAAAAGGACAAACACAGCATCATCATGATGGAGATACTGTTTTAACCCAACTTCCTATTGATTTAGTGCAGTGTTTTCCGTTTGAATATATGCATCTCATTTGTCTGGGAGTAACAAGAAAATTAATTAGGCTTTGGACTAAAGGAAAAGTACAAGTATTTCGCCTTGCACCTAGAGTCATAAACAAAATTTCGAAAAAACTTATTTCTGTTGGACAGAATTTCCCGTCTGAATTTAATCGAAAACAACGTTCTCTCAGTGAACTTGATAGATGGAAGGCAACGGAACTCAGAAGTTTTTTGTTCAAAAAAATATCTTCCAAAGGAACATTATGATCTTTTTATGTCTTTGTCGGTAGCCGTGAGATTACTTGCAACTCCAAGACAAGAAGAAGAGTACATTAAGTATGCCGGATCCCTTCTCGAATATTTTGTGTCTAAGTTTAAAATAATATATGGAAAGGTCAATGTGTCGTACAACGTTCACGGACTAATTCATTTAGCTAGTGATGTGTCAAGATTTGGATCACTAGATAGCTTCAGTGCGTTTAAGTTTGAGAATAAACTTGGAGAGATTAAAAAAGGCTCATTCGCAAATCAGCGTTCCCACTGCAGAAAGTTTATCGAAGATTAAAGGAAAAGGATTCAATTTTAAATAGTCAAATATCTTCTATCAGTTCCGGTTTATTTTTTTCAAAGCCTACTTAAATGGTCCAATTATTAATGAGTTTGCATTTGCAGATCAGTTTAGAATTGCGAAATGTGCCAATTTTATTTTGAAATGTGATAACAAAAATGGGATTGTTCAGTTGAGAATTAAAGAGATAGTTAAAGTAAAGAACTTGGTTGTCCTTAGCGGTAATTATCATATTATCTACCAAAAATACTGCGATGTGACACCCTTTTTTAATTCACCTTGTGATTCAACATCAATGAATATTTTTAAAGTGTCATGTGATAATTTGCCTGAACTTCGAAGCTGCAACATCACGAAAATACTTAATAAGTGTGTTCTAATGGACCTTAACTTTGAAACTGCAGTGTGTTTTATTTTGTTACACAGTGCTAAAGAAGATGTTTGAATTTGCCATTGTCAAGTTTGTGGAAGAAAACGACAAAGTTGCTGTTCTACCAATACTGTGGATATCTGAAGGACATTGCTTCTGGCCTCCTACAAACGCATCTAAATTGAGCAAAAAGAAATCCGTACCTAATCATGATACTTAGGAGAAATGCAAAATCGAGATAGTCAAAAAACTTAGTAGGGTTGCATTTTTTAATGACAAGCTTAAAACTAAATTACAAATGTATGCATTCAAAATGTGTTTGATTTCTGTTTTTCAGAGACGTACAGCGAAGCTCGAGGGAAGCTCAAGGAAACAGAAATGACATCCGATATTGACACTCCAACTTCACAACTGAGAAATAATCAAGCATCATTCGCTCCTCTTACTCTTCCGGTTCCACCGTTGCAAATGTCAAGTCAACCCAGTGCGTCAAACTTCAATCAAATTAGTCTAACAGCTGTCTCTGCCACACCATCAATTAACTTTGGATATGGAGAGGAGCAAATTTCAGCAGAGTTTGGAGTTGATAATGTCTTTGCCGAGTCTTTGTTAAGCAGCGATTTTGAAATCCAAGAAGAAAGAACAATTTCATTTCGTGAACAGTCTGTTCAAACTGAACATGACTCGAGTATTGCCACCCAACTTAACGGAGGTGAGTGTTTTGAATTAGTTGTACAAACATTTATTATCTGCTGTTATAATATAGGCTTATATATTGTTATTGCAGTTTTGAGAATGTTGAGCACCATGGAGTTAACCCTACAAGGACATGGCCAACTACTTTCTGCACTTCTTACTCGAGATCCGGAAAACTTGACGGCTGCACCTGCTACTAACGCTTTGTTGGAATATGTGTTTCCTTTCGGAGCATCTGAGGTTTTAGAAAATCTGGATCAAAAACTCGCATCTTCAGAAAACTCACTAAACGCTTTTGTAATTTGATATTTTTAGACAGTCGAGAAACCATTTGGTTCGCTGTTTTCTTGTCTAATATTCAATTGTGTTTTTTACCCTTAGATCTCTATTTTGGTCACCGCTGGAGGAAACGATGTAAAAGACGTGGTGAAAAAAATGTTGACCAAGGTGCTGACAGATGAACTGGCGTCTGGATACAGTCTGAAAGGAATGAGAGGGAAACGATCGCTGAATGCTTTGGTAAATGTTCGAAAAGCTATAACAGGTATGAATTGTCAACTATCTACTAATAAAACACGTTCAAAGGTTCTTGAATATAGAAAAAATGGTTGTTTCTTATAGATGCAGTCCGTCTCAATCCCAGATGCTCGTCGCAAACTACTGATGATGTGATCGACATAGCAATTTCAGACTCGTTGAAGAAAGCTGCAGATAGGCAATCTCATCGTAATCGGTAAAAGTTTCTGTCCATCAATTTTAATTAAATGATTAGTGTATTAGTGCTAAATTTGGAATATTTTCCTATAGACAATCGGAGCAGCAGTTAGCATCGGAAGGGCAGCCGGCTGTTTGAAAAATCACAGAATGTGTATAATTTGTCTTGGTGTATTTTACCTTTTTGTTATCTCATTGCTTGTGTGGTAATAAACTAAAGTTATTATAAATTAACCTATATCGAATTTGTATTGATTTTTTATGCCGAATTCGGTAGGAAAATTCCTAAAGAAATCGTGTTAGTTCGCAGAGAAATCATCAATCATTCGTAGATATTTAGCTATCAATTCGCCATTCAATTTTTAGCATCAGTAACTAATTCAGGTAGATTTATGGGCGAATCAGATCTGACTGTTTATAGCGAATCGTCACGAATTATTTACGGAAATGCGGACATAGAGCCGCGAATCAGCTAGGAATCATCAGTCCATCTCATAGAATTCTAAGATTATTCTCTTAGAAAATGTTAGCGAATTTACACGGAATTTAGAGCATTTTCATTTAAAATGTATTTTAATTATATGTACACACAGCGTTTTGAAATCACACAGATTTGGTTGTAAATTGGTTGCAATAACTAACATTCCTCTAAAGATTTTGTTATCGTGAATATATTTATACATAAACTCAAATAAATACTAATCCAATCAATTCAACAGAGTATTTTAAAATTAAAATAATGTTTTACTATGAAAGTATCAATACGGTTATCAATTAAATTTTAACAATTAATAATGTGATCTCATTATTTCTAATTTCAGATTCCGTAGGTCATTTCTATTATTTACTTGCATAACATCATAAACTACATACAACTTTAATATTTACTAAACTTAAATTTTTATTATTCAAACCCCAACTGCTAGTATATCAAAATGGAATACTTAATATTGAGATAGCTCAAAGTTTGTAATTTTAATGTCGTTTTACATGACTTTTTAGTCCACTTAGTTGGGTGAAACTTTTGTTACAAATTGAGCATTTGAAAGGTTGTCCTTTCGTGTGAATCCGCAAATGAATATACAGCTCTTCCGTCGGGGTGAATGATTTCTCACAAAAGTAACAGTTGTTTGTTTTTTCCTTGGTATGAACTCCAGAGATGTGCAGTTCCAAACTTTGATTTCCAGTGAATTCTTTACCACAGATTCCGCATTTGTGTGGGCGGGTGTGGCTCTTCATGTGTAGATTCAGCTCTCTTTTTGTACCAAATGATTTTTGACACGCGTCACATTGAAGCCAGGATTCTGGATTCTCTCCAATATTGTGTTTGCTGATCAGATGATTTCGAAGAATAGATTTGGTTGTGTACAATTTGCAACACAAGTCACAATTAAATCCATCAAACATGGCCGAGTGTCGAGCTTTTACGTGCTTTTTTAGTTTCGCATTGGTTGTGAATGCTGTATTTTTACAAAATTGGCATTTGTGTGGCTTTTCTCCGGTATGTCTCATCATGTGATTTTTTATTTGACCCTTAGTGTTGAACCGCTTGCCGCATATTTTGCAATTAAATGTAGGATCGTCTGAGTGAACACTTCGCATATGCTCTCTTAATTGATCTTTCCGCCTAAATGTTTTGTCACAAATATCACATGGAAATGGTCTCTCATTCGAATGACTTGCTTTGTGAATAGTAAGATCTTGTCTTGTTTTTAATAGTTTTGGACACTGGTCACACTGGAATGTGGGGATGAATTCAGAATGCATTCGTTTTTGGTGCTGCTTTAATTCTCCATGAGTTTTAAAGGCAGAACCACATGTTGCACATTTAAATTGTCGTTCTTGAGAGTGTGTATAAGCCAAATGCCTCCTCAGATTGTTTTTTCGGGCAAATGTTTTGTCACATAATTCACAAGTGAAAGACATTTCACCAGAGTGAATATTTGAATGGGTCCTTAAGCTTCCTGCGGTTGAGAATGATTTCAAACATTCTTTACATTGAAATTGAGTTGATGGTTTTTTATTTGTTTTCGACATTGTAAATACTTTACTTTAATTTCAACTACAAAAATTATTATTTTAATTTTCTTAAAACGACTTGATAGAATTGGCTTGAGCTGTAGACTGAACGACTTGCAGAGACGAAATGAATATTCATATGAAAATCCAACTTTTTCACTCAATGAACTAAACAATTCTGAGAATAAGAGTTGGCTTAAGGTACATACATAAATATATACCAAATGCTTGTAAATCTGAATGGGTATCATGTTGAAAATAAATTTTATTGCTATCTATAAGCTTTCTCTTAGAATTTTTAAAATCCTGTAAACAAAGGGTAAGATTGAGTGAGTCAAGAAACGTTGGCATATGCAGGCTGGGCACGAGAGTCAAATCGTGTGTATTTTATCCTATATGCTAAATGGAACAGGCATGAACTATGTGCGTAG
>JAQGBQ010001135.1:0-13274 GCA_034698485.1 Vertagopus arboreus
CTCATCGTCTAAAAAGTAGAAAAAAATGGTTTTTACGAGGTGAGTTACTGATCACGTCATAAAAATCGGAAGTTAATTAAATTTCGTCCCAACATTTTTATAGATATAACTCATTACTGGTAAAATTTTTGGCACTGTATCGTTAATTTTGATGGAGATATTAAGGAACAAAAATGGCCAGATCTTTATGAAACAACCCTCGTATAAAATAAAAATGAAATCGTTTAAATCAATTTCCAATGTCAAAGATCACGCATTTTAGACTAAACTGACTAAATACTGGCTCACTTTAATTCCCCCCTCCCCCTAAAAATAGTCAAAGCATACGTTTTAAAATTTGATTTTTAGGAGAAAAATCAAAGTGCGTCAGTATTTAGTTTGTTAACTCTACTATTATTTTTAAATTCAGAAGTCTATAAATTTCAGTTATATTTTACTTTTTAATTATTTAGATGAACGAATACATCGAAGATGATGACCCAACTTGGAACGGATTAAAACCGGATCTAGAAGTGTGCGATAAATCTCTGGATTCTCTCCTCTTAAGGCTCAAAGCTTACAAAAGTCAATACGAAATCATAGGGGGTTTGATGGAGGTCACAAATATGGAGTTCAAAATAACAATAATGGACTCCTTGTTGCCTGAACTAGTTAAAAATATCTCGGATATTATGATCAAAGTGAGAAAAAAACATTGCAAGAATGTTTTTAAAAAAAGGATGGGTTCGCATAAGGACTTTTTGTTTTTGGATCAAAAACACATATGCCAAAAATAAGCCTCTAGCATTTGATTTCATAAATTTTGAATTTGAAAATTGTTTGGGATATTATGGGTTTTCCGATGTAGTATTGTAATCTCTATTACTCTAAACCAAATTTTTTTATGCGAACCCATCCTTTGATTTAGGGTTCTTTAATTTGGTTGTATTCCAAAATTTCAGTTTCAATTTTTTTGTAAACAGAGAGACGCTTTCAGAGATGCAAAAACGACTCAGCTGCTAAAACTTACAAAAAGCTATGGACGTTTCAACCCTATCATGGACGAAGATCTTCTTCCAGCACTTATCGGACTGACCAGAAAGGGTTTGAACTTGAATATAAATTCATTCAATGAAGAATATTCACCTGAACTTTTCAACATTTCTGTTTTACAAGATCTGCATTCTTTATTTGAAGAACTTGATCTGCTTTATGAAATTGAAATAGTAAGAACAAAAATAATAATAACGGCTTTATTGTCATAGTTTGCAACTAGGGAATACCCAAGCTGATTTCCAAAAATGATCTTCTCAGTTTAATTTTAGCAATTATTTCATTTTGTGACGGTCCAAGTAAAAAAAAGTTATTAAAATTTAAGATAACTTGAAATCGTTAGAATTCAAAGTATTGCTTGATATACAGTATACGCCAAAAATCACCCTAAACTTGTGGGGTCTGATTACTTTTGTAATATACTGTAGATATTTTTTATCAGACTCTAATTTCTGACTTTTTATAATATGCATTTTTTGACTTGGACTGCACAGTGGGGTAGAATTCCAATGAAGGCGGAAATTCAACCTTTTTTTAGAAATTTTTTAACTTTCGAATTCGAAACTTTCATTGTGATTTCAATTTTTTTGGGATGAAGAGCAAAAGTTGTAGATCAGTAGTGTATTGGATACGTGAGAAATAAAATAAATTAATCGAGATTTAGTATGGAATTATATGGGGAATCTTTGAGATTAGGTTGCTCTAAAAAGTTTCCACGTATAGCATAACCCAATATACCAAAATAAGGCTACAATTATTTGAAAACTTTTTGGTCTGATTACATTTTGCCCTATTTTTCAAAATAATAGAGGTATGAATTAATTAAAGTGTGAATTTTCAGAATGGAGCACCACTAAAAATTAATCAAAATAATGCCAAAATCGTTCAAAATCATATTTTCATAGAATTTTGAAATTTATTTTGACAAAATAAGTTTTTAAAAATATTTTCGAAGTCCCAAGAGCTAAAAGATGTATCAGAATTGAATGCAAATTGGATTTTGGCATTATTTCGGGTAATTTTTAGTGGTGTTCCATTCTGAAAATTCACACTTTAATTAATTCATACCTCTATTATTTGGAAAAATAGGACAAAATGTAATTAGACCAAAAAGTTTTTAAATAATTGTAGCTTTATTTTGGTATATTGGGTTAAGCTATACGTGGAAACTTTTTTGAGTAACCTAATCTCAAACATTCCACATAAAGTCTTATACTAAATCTCGATTTATTTATTTTATTTCTCACGTATCCAATATACTACCGATCTACAACTTTAGGAACATTTGCTCTTCATCCCAAATAATATTGAAATCATAATAAAAGTTTTGAATTCGAAAGTTAAAAAATTTCTAAAAACAGGTAATTCTACCCCATTGTCGACTGTCACAATTAAAATTTATCATTTTTTGTTAACAGGAGATACCACCAAAAGAAATCTCATCGAATGATTGGCTGCCTTTTTCCACAATTTTATTAGGACTTGTAGAATCTACTAATATTGTTAGTCCGGAATATGAAAACTCATTTAAAAATATGAAATATTATGAAATCCCGAAATTCTACACGAGAAATAAGAAATCACTTCATCAATTTGTACCTTGGGCTGACTACAAAACTGCCATAATCTACAAAGCCGGTCAGGCTTGTGAAGAGCTTGTAAGTTTTTTTTAAAAACATTCTTATAAAATTTAGCTAGTTATGGTTAAGTATTCTGCTTCTTTGCCGGTTCTGTTTGGACAGGGGACAAAACCTTTTTAGCCCGAATTCAGTTTTGGAAAAAAAATCTGACCTATAAACCAGGAACTAGGGTTCGAGTCCGGGTCGCCGCTAACTCTTCTACTTTTTGCATCTTGTTTTCATTCAATATTGCACTTAAATATACATTTAATGTTTATTCAATAAAGATTAAAATCTATAGTTAAGTGCGATATTGCATGAAAACAAGATGCAAAAAGTAGAAGAGTTAGCGGCGACCCGGACTTGAACCGTAGTTCCTGGTTTATAGGTCAGATTTTTTCCAAAACTGAACGGGCTAAAAGGTTTTTGTCCCCTGTCCAAACAGAACCGGCAAAGAAGCAGAATACTTAATTATACCTCAAATTAAAACAAGGTTTAATTTTTTCTTTTCCAGAGAGCTCGAAGAGACAAAGAATTCACAGAGTTGTTGGAAAAAGTTGGGGCCAAAACTGTAGAAATAAATGCATTGATCCGAGAAGTGAACGAATATAGAATATTCATCGAGGTTGAGTTTCCACAGTTTTTTTTATCTGATTTTTGAAATTTTTGATCTAGAGTCTTTTGGAAATCGATTTTTGTAAATTTTTTTCTACTTTTTTATCGTCTCAAATAATTTTATGATATATTCTGTAGAGAAAATTTCAGTTTTTAATTCCAAAATTTGAGAATTAGTTGAAGTTAATGAAGAAAAAATACTTGATTGACAATTATAATTTGTTTAGCTGTTTGCCTCTAAAAAATTGAGAGATACAGTCAATCGAAAAAAATTCTATTTTTTATAGATTCATAAACCATTTTTATTTTTCGTTTTTAAGATTTCGGATCTTATTTTGATTTATTAGATAATAAAGCAAGTTTAAAGAGCATTCAAGGACGGTTCAAAACATTGATTAAATATCTTTAATTGAATAAATTTGGCATTTAAAAAAATTATTTGTATATTTTTTCACCTCATTTCTAAGTTTAAATTTGAAAATATAGTATGAAACAATTTAACATACATATTATGATGGTTATGTTTTAATTTAAATGGTAATTAAATTGTAATTCAAATTGCAAAAAAGTTTTATTGAGCATTTTTTTTACTCTTGCTTATTTCTACAGCTAGTTTTGAAAACAGAGCATAAAAATAATTAAATATGTACCACCTTTTTTTATTGACAATTTTGACAGTATAATTATTAGAATAATGATAATTTTTTAAAAAAAATAGTTGTTGGAAATCTATAATCAAATTGTATGAGCAGAAAACATTTATTGAATCAAAATAATTTAATATTTTAATTATTAAACGAATGATGAATTTTGAAAAATTCAAAATAATAATAAAATCAAATTGAAGTTGAAAATTTCAGTCAAATAATAACAAAAAATAATTACATTAATCACTGAATCAATTAAAACATATATTGAAGTAATTAAACATTTTGGAAAATTTTTTTCTAGCTTATTTTTAAAGTTAGTTTTCAAAATAGAGCATCAAAATAATTAATGAGATATTAGCTAGATTGAACCCTTTGATATTTAAGTTGAATTATTAAGAAATCAAAATCAAATTATGAGCAGAAAACATTTATTAAATCATGAATTAAATTAGTTTGACGTTGTAGAAACATTTTATTTGAGTATTTTTGGACGAAATTTGAATTCTAGCTGATGTATTTCGAAATTTAGTTTTCGAAACTTTCGAAATAATTTAACCTTACTGTGAACTCGAAGAATGCTTTGGAGCTTTAAGAAAGATAAATTAAAACACTTTTAAACTATATCATATATGTGACAGTTCAAGTAAACAAACACAGTTTGTTCTGTAAGAATTTAGAATTAAAAACCTGAGAAATGGAAATGAAGGAATACTTTAAATTCTAAAAGCTTACAGTACACAAGCGCTCTTTTTACTTAGTCTGTCACATATTTTTAATTTTATTAGATTTTTTAAAATAATTAAGACTCAATGTACACATTCGTCGAGTTTAGTATTTATTCTGCTGCTATTTCCAATTTCAAATCTTAATTATTAGGTTTAACTGATTGTGACGATCTGGAATATTTTCACGATTTCAAGATTTAATTGATCTTCTTTCTTGGCCATTTTATACAATCAAAAATCTTAACGAAATAGTTATTTTTTTTATTGCAATTATGATCATGAAATGAAATTATTTCTATATGTAGCATATTCAATTTTTGGCTTGAAGAAAAAATTTCACTATTAAAATGTAATTAAATTGCAGATTTAAAAAAAAAATAGTTAAGATCTAAGTCTTGTCTCTGTACGATATGGACATTTGGAGTGCATATTTAGTGTACTACTGAAGCATTACCTTATTTTTGTTTTGCGTTTCTGATCTCATCATTTGTAATTAAAGTTACAGTAACAAATTTTAGACCAAAATTACCGCAGTTAAATTTTCTGAATTTGCTATTGATTGTTTAGAGGCTAACAAGCATTATTAATTTAAAAGTAATTGGTTGATAACGGTTGCCAAAATCACCATTAACTAATTAATTCTAAATTTCTCATATTTTTGCATTTTAGATCAAATCTGATATTTTAATTAGTCCATCCTCTTAAATGTTCTAGTTAATTGAGAAAATGGCTTTAATTAGAGTAATGTATTTTTCTCTGTTAATTTGTATTTGTAGAATAAAACTAATAAAATAAAATAAATACATTTTAATACAAAGAAAGCATAATTTATGCAATATTTTATAAATATTAATTATTATGATAAGAACATTGAAAACCTTTCTATGAACTTAAAATTATCCATATTGTATAATCAATTAGTGGCTTGAAGAAAATAATGGAATTTGCTTTTTCAGATTAAAAAAAACATTATTTTTTTTGTAATTTAATTAATTTTTTAATCAGCTAATTATTCTTTAAGCGAGACTATTAATGCTTATTAGACAATTTGAATAGGTATTTGTTTAAACATCACTTTTAAATCTATGAATCTGCTAAAAAATTATTCTATTGCACTGTGGTCCAGAAGCTTGAACTCCAATTCCATAAGGAAAGTGACGTCACCCATTTGAATAACATGGGTTTTTATATCTCGCTAAAACCACATTATGCCACTAAAAGCTCTTCACAGTAAATTAGTACAAAAAATTAGTAACAACTTTATGAAAAGCAAACTTTGCGAAATTTGCAGATGACCCCGTGGGGAGGGGTCAAAGTTCGACAAAATTCAGGATTAACATGGGGAAAATGCATTTTTTTGCCCCAATCGAGCAAAAACTGAAACCCGCGAAAAATTAGTGGAATTAGGTGACTTGAATCTGGACCACCGTGTATTGTACATTCTCAATTAGCGGAAAATAAAATCTAATTGAATTATAGTTTTTAAAATTAAATACTGTAAGAGTTCAGAATATAAGCCTGGAAAAAAGTACATAGAAACATACTTTAAATTATGAATTCTTACGGTACCAACTGTGTTCATTTTACTTTGACTGCCATATATTGAACAATTGATTTTACTTGAATTTATGTGACAGTCCAAATAAAAACACACGAATATTAAATACTATAAAGTTCAGAATTAACAAACTAAAAAAGGTTTATGGAGTAAACCTTCAAAAATGTAAAAGCTTACAATACCATTTTTACGTGGATTGCCACATATTTAATCACATTCGCAGCCCAAGTAGAAAAGAGTCTGATTTTACTGTAAGAGTTCATAATTCAAAACGTGGAAAACGAGCATGGAGCAATACTTTAAATTATGAACGGTTACAGTACCAACTACTCTGTTATTACTTTGGACTGTCACATTTTATTAGTATTTTTATTTGAAAGACTTCAGAAAGGATGAAATATTCACATTTATATTCGGAAGGAGTCGAACCTATCGTTTAAAAAAAACATGTTCACCTCAAAAAGATGGCAGTTTTTCAAATTCTTTTTTATTTTTTATTAAAAAATTTAAATTTAAAAAAAACTTAAAAACCTCCAATTTTGGATGTATGTTACAATTTTTTTTACGCTTTCTGGGATACAAAATTGCACTATATTTTTAAAAAATGTCAGTCCAAAAATGTTAATTTTTTCATTTTCAAGAAATTTCTATACATTATTGTTTATTTTTCACTTGATTTTACTAGACTACCTGTCATTAAATTTTAACTTAATTTATCATCAGATCATATGCAATCTAACTAACTTCGTAAAATATTATTTTATTATGACTTCCAATACTTGGCATTTAGATTTTAAACTTACAATTAGATTTGTATTAATATTACTCTTAGTTTCGTTTTCGTTTCAAAAATAAACTGCTTTGTAGTATAAAGTGTTATGTTCAAATTAAACTATTCTTCTGTTTTAAACTTCGGATATTTAAGAGATATTTATAACCAATTTGGTTTTTGTCTCATAGATTTTCTAAAGGACATTAGATTTTTTTTGGTATTTTTTTATTTAAAAATCTATAAAAACATACACAGAATAATACTGAAACAAATACAAGAAACCCGTTTGGAATCTCATAGAACAAAGATGAAGAATAAAATTACAACCTCCTAAATAAAAATCCAAACAAAATTAATATTTCCGATAAGTTTGATTTAAAAAAAAAATAAACGTGTTTTTTTAAGAATAAAATTGATGATTAAAAAAGTTATACCAATTTGTTCCAAAATATCGTCAACATTTTGAGGTTTTTTCGACATCTTAATTGCTTACCTATTTAAAAATATATTTCTCTCGTTGAAAGAAATCTTTTTCAAGCGAGATTGTATGATTTTCTTGAACTCAAAATAAAAATTACCATAAAATTCGAAACAGATGCTTGACAAAATAAATCGTGTAAAATCATTGATTAAACTAAAATATCTCTGTTTTCGGTTTTAAAAAATGTTTATGTAAATCTCGTTATGTTTATCAAAATTCAACGATAGGAAAGCTCAATCTGCTTTGAGCAATTAAAAATAATAATGCCGCAAATTCGGAATTCGTTATTTTACAAAAACATTTTGAAAAAATATTTAATTTTTGAATTTTTTTCGATTTTGAATCAAGAACCTACATAACCAATTCACAATATCTAGATGCTGCCTAAAGCGGATTGCATTTTCTGTCGAAGTATTAAGTAATTATATGAAATTGGAATGTTTCGGTAAGTTATCGATGAGTTTATATGATGAGAAACTCATTGTTAAAAATTAACTTTTAAACGCTACAGTTATAGATAATATTATGTATTCACTTTTAACCGAATCTCTTTTAACGAACGAATTGTTAAAAGCACTTGAGAGGCACAGTAGAAAAAATAATTTTTCAACTGAACTGAACAACGGATGTTTTACAAAAACATTTTTAAAAATCACTTTTATTAAATGTTTTAACTTTTTTATTTAAATACAATCAAGTTTTTTTTTAAATCCTTAAAAAAGTACTGACTCTTGTTTTAATTGAAAGTATTAAGAAGAAGTGAAAAAATGGACTACAAAAAGTTGCTGTTTAGCTAAAAACTAGGCAATTTCGATAAATCCATGATGACCATGGATTTATGGGGGAAATTGTGCCAAAAAACGCGTGAAGACTTTGAAAAGATGAACTTTTTTGCGTGATAATTGACAATTAATGGAGCTCAATGTATATATATGTAGCTATGACCAATTAACTCATTTATTCATCACACTTACCTCCGATACTGAACTGTATTGTTAAATGCCAAGGGTTTTTCATGTAAACTCTGTACATCTGGTTACGCGAGAATGGTTTAAAAGAGAAGAATAATTTTATTTGAACATAACACTCTAAAATAGTTTAGATTTTAAATGAAACAAACAAAAATACTAACAGGGGTGGCCAAAATACATTCTGAAAGTACCAAATACGATTTGGTAGTTTCCTGATTTTGAAAAAGTATTCGGTATTTTGTCGATTTTGGAAAAGTATTTTGGATTTTGAAGTCAATATACTTCAGTCACCCCTGAGTATTAATACGAAATAAATTAAAAATTAAAATGCCAAATATTGACAGTCACGGTACAATAATATTTTTTAAGTTAGTCAGATTGCATTCATATGACAAATTAAGTTAAAATAAGTTATAAATTGCACATTAAAACAAATTAAATGGAAATTAGATTATTTAAAAAATATATATTTTGATGGGTTTAAAATTTCAAGTGAAAAATATTGAAACTTCATAGCTCTGAAATTGTTAAAAAATTCTAAATTGCACTATTCTAAAATGAAAACATGAAGAATTATTCAGCTTACTATTTTAGTTAGAATTCAGCTGGTACTTGTTAATTTAATCGGGTTTATTTGCACAGTCTCATATAAAAAGGACAAATCAAGATTAAAAAGCTGAAATTCGTAGTTATTCCATAGCAATTGAGCTAAAGACTGGTTTAAATTACGAGTACATTTTGAGATTCTTACATTTAGAGAACAGACAGGGTAATTTCGAAATTGATTGCGAATTATTAAGAATGCACTTGGACGTTTCGGAATTTTTCTTGAAGATTAGAAGATCTTTATCTTGGCAGCAATGACACCAAGAGTGACGAAGGCAGATGATGACGTGACCAAAGCTCCGTTGGATTTACCTCCAGATCCTTCAGATGGTGGACCACTACCAGCTGTGACATCAACGGTATCATCCTCGTCACCTTTGTCGTTGCACAGGTCCTTAGAGCAGTAGCATCCTCTATATTTGGTGAGTTTAGTTTCCTGCGATACTGGTTTCTCAGGTATTAGATCCTACACCCATCAGTTACATCATTTTTTGGGCCACAACCGGCATCAACATAATCTATAATTTTGGTTATAGAATTTTCCTCTAATTTTCCTTTAATTGTTTCATGTCTACACCTTTTCACTTCAGGGCCTATGTAAAAAAAGAAATACTCATCAATCACTCAAATACAAATATCAATAATCGTAAGTTTTTTTTTAAAAAACTTACCGCAAAATGCACTGGGTGACGTCGTTAGGTCAGCAGGACAAACCAAATGTGCACTGGTTAAGCTATATTTGCCTGGACCACATTTGAACGCATAGCACTTTATTCCTGAAGAGATAAGTAAAATATTTAAGGGTATACTCTTTCATTTGGTTTTATAATCAATCTCGTTTATTATTCACTCACCTGTCGTCTCTTGTACAGGAATATCTGCTTCTACAGGAGTGGCAGGTGTGGCCTCTCCATCTGCAGCGATTCCAACGATAGTGAGGGCAGCGACGAGTAGCCCGAGCCAAATGACAATCCTTCCGTTCATCTTGCAAACTGGAGTTGACAGGAACAAATTTTCAATTCAACTTTGACTAGAAAACGAAGAGAAATTACGAAAATATTCTGTCTGATTTCGAAAGCAAGAAACTTTTCTGACTCAAAGAAATTTTTCAGAGTTTAAATTAAAATTTATACAAGTTCAAATAAACCCCATAGTAACCACAGAAGTGAAACATTTAATCTGTTATGCAAATAAATTAAGATATTTTTATACAAAAAGAAGTGAAACATTTGAATTTTAAACACGAATTTATGAAATAGAAATGTCAATTCAGATTATATTTTGAAGTCCGTGGAGATGGAGCTTAAGAAATGAGTACGATATGCTCAAAATGGTATTGATGCTTAACTCTATAATTATAGAGTATTAATTTCATATTAATATTAAATAGATGATAACACGGTGATCATTAATTAATTATACGATGAATAATTGGTCGTCTGTTCAAGCCCTTTCTGATCAGTCCGATAAGTGCTGGGATAAGATTTTCGTCCATGATAGGGTTGAAACGTCCATAGTTTTTCGTAAGTTTTTGAAGCTGGGTCGTTTTTGCTTCTCTGAAAGCGTCTCTCTGTTTACAAAAAAATTAAAACTGAAATTTTGGAATACAACCGAATTAAAAAAATCCGGAATCAAAGAATGGGTTTGCATAAAAAAATTGTTTTAGGTTTTAGAAAAAAAATCCTGAAAACTTTTTTTGAAATGAAATTTTTTTTGAGTGTTTTTCAATCCAAAAATAAAAAATTGTTACGCGAACCCATCCTTCTTTTAAAAAAATCTTTCACCGTTTATTTCTTACTTTGATCATTATATCCGAGATATTTAAACTAGTTCAGGCAACAAGGAGTCAATTATGGTTACTGTGAACTCTATTTTTGTGACCCCCTATGATTTCGTATTGACTTTTGTAAGTTTTAAGTCTTAATAGATGAGAATCCAGAGAGTTATCGCACACTTCTAGATCCGGCTTTAGTTCGTTCCACGTTGGGTCATCTTCGATATAATATATTCATTCATCTAATCAATTAGTAAATAAAATAATAACTTGGTGAAATCCACAGTTTGCATTTTTCCCTGTAAAAATCAGATTTTAAAATGTTTTGATCATTTTTAGAAAGAAAATGCGTGATCTTCGACATTGAAAATCAATATATAATATATTTATTATTTTAAAACAATTCTCTTTTTCTAATATATTTTGATCTCTATTTCATGTCTAGACTTTCAAAATTAGAGAGTTAAAGAGTTAAATAGATTATTAATAATAATAGAAATCATATTTCCATCAACTTGTACTTAATTTTTAAATTATCCAAATTTTTTTTATTATTTAAAGTTTTTAATCTTTGCAAAGCCTTATTAGTGGGATAAAGGTTATAATTAATATATTGTTACTTGTTGTTTACAGATACAATCAAAAATTTCTGCTACAAATTTTTCGTGGGTGCCGATGGTTCTTCAGATGTATCCAAAGAGAATTGATAACTGATCCCAATATTACCGTTTCGACTGTGGGCTGCTACGTGGAAGATAATATGGCAGATCGTTACAAATGTATTTGCGATACGGACAAATGCAACGGGTCAAATGAACTCCTCGTCTCGTCAATTTGGTCATTTGGGATTCTTGTGGTCATCAACCTGTTCTTGGTGATCAACATTTGCTAAAATTAATTTAATTGTAAATTTTCAGGTTTTAACAAATTTCAAATTGGTAATATCAACTAAATTCTGCCTATGCTACATATATGCTTGTTTGGAAGAGAAACAAAATAAAATACGATCAAAATTGGTATATATTAACTTCACTAGTTGGGTTAAGCGAGAATGTTTCCATGAAAATTGTCAAAATTTATTTAAAAAAAGTTGTTTCCAGCCTGTTTGTTTTTACTCGATTGCATAAGCCAGAAAACTGAATTATTGCCAATAACTCCAAGGCGCTTTGGTACGTTTTTCAATTAATTGGGAACCAACAAATTATTAGCAGTCATCATTAATTCTAATTGACCGCAGTTTAAGAAGTCTGAAGACGATGAAGGTGGCAATTTGTACTTTGTGTCTTGTCCTTCTCATCTTGGCGTTGACATCTGTTACCTCAGGTATTAAAACTCAATATTTATTTGAACTAAATGCAACCGGAACTTGTCATGATAACGATCTCTATTAATTTTTCTAGGCTTAGACTGCTATTTGTGTGACAAGGAAGCCTGTCCCAATGGAGGAGCTTTTGGTAAGAGCTTTGGCAGAATTAAGACATGTTCTCCCACTCCAAACGGTATAGAATTCAATTAAAAAATTAAAGCAACCTTTGGACTTTTAAAGTTACAAAATATAATGTTTTCATTCTGTGTTTTATTTGTTTGCAGACACAATCAAAAATTTCTGCTACAAATATCTTCAGGGCGATTCTATACAACGTAGGAGTTGTATTCAAACATTTTATGGATATAACCACTTTGTGAATCCTAATTCTGATTTTCAAGTCCATCCGAATTCTACCCCTGGATGTTTCGTTTCCAAAACAGAACATACCCATTGCATTTGTGACACAAACACATGCAACGGATCAAACGATCTCCTTGTCTCATCAATTTGGTCACTTAGAATGTCCTTCGTTATCATCAACTTATTCCTTGTGATCAACATTTGCTAATTCAAACATTACAAATTGTCATGTTTTAACAAAACTCAAATTGGTAATATCGACTAAATTCTGCATATGCTCTATGCTTGTCTGTGAAAAAACACAATAAAAATAAGACCCATTAAACGTCTTCAAACATAAATTAAATGATGTCAAAAAAGAACCAGATTTTGTAATACTGCAACTAGGTAGTTTACGTTAAGTTGAAATTGAATACCTTTCCATTGAAGGAATACTGCGGCACTTTTTTTTTCAAAAATGTGCAGTAGGCATTTGTGAAATTCATTTTGGACACAGTTTAACATAGGAATAATATTAATCCAGGGAATAATGTCAACTACAACTGACAAAAAAATCCCGTTTGCCCAACATGCACATTTTGAAAGAAATACTCCCAATCATTAGATATGATCAAAAAGCATAAAGGTCATCGGGTGAAGCTATTTTGACCCTTAGGTCGCAGAATATTGGGAGTGATTTTTGATCTAGTAAGTTGACAAGTAAATACAGATATTAATATAATAATATAATAATAATTTGATTTATTTATACTCTTACGTATTAATTAAAGGAATATAACAGAGAGTGTCAAGACCGGACTGT
>JAQGBQ010001136.1:0-13270 GCA_034698485.1 Vertagopus arboreus
TTATTTCGGAATTTATTTATCTCTTTAAATCTAATATTTATAAAGTAATAACTTCATGTTTTCTTAATATTTTAATTAGTTTTAGTTTCTTGCAAATAGGATTTGGTAAATTAATTTTATTCGAGATTTCGCATTTCAATCAAAACAGGGTAATACCAACCGAATTAATAATTAAGGTCAAACCAATAAGCAATAATTGCATGAATTAAAAGTTAATTATATGGAATAATGTAAGTACATTTATAATTCTGATATATTTCTAGTCACTTCTTTGTCAGACAATTTACTGATACATACAAACGTATATATAGATAAAAGATGGTGTCTCCGGTGATCCCCAGGCCCCTTGAGGTCGGGCTAAATTCTAGTTTACTAATAAAATGTTAAAACGAATCATAAACTTAATTACAAATATTGTAAAAAAATTGAATAACATTAAAGCAAGTTCAGTATCAAAGTAATACATACAACAAATTATTATTATATTACTGTATATTTAATTTTATTCCCAGTAAATTACAGATTTTAACCTAAAAGTCATTTCAACACCTCAATAAATCGCACTATAAAATGCCAACTTTAGTAAAAAAAAAAATTAAAAAAATCATTTACTTTTATAGTTAAAAAATCAGCCTTAAAAATCCCACTAAATCACACATTTAGATCTAGAACTCATTTAAAAACGTCATTAAAATGTAATATTTTGGTAAAAAAAATCATTTACTTTTATACTTAAAAAACAAGTCCCAAAATTTCCACTAAATCACAGATGTTCACCTCGAACGGATTTTAAAATCTTAATAAATCCCACCGCTGCAAAATTTTAACCATTTACTTACACATTGAATCCCAATGTTGCATAACAAATCCGTTTAACATAGATAACTGGCTTAGCCTCCTGCGAAAAAAAATTCACTCAATAAAAAAATAATTCCCGGCATCATTACAAATAAAGTTAAAAAACAGGTGTGGTCCACTTTAAATAGTTAAAAATAATTTTAAAATAACCAACGTGTTTATCAAAACAAATATTTATCAATAAAAACGTGATTTTGATAATCACAGTGTAAAAGTTTGTACGAAAAACACAAAAAATCACATACAAGTTTAAAGTTGGACGAAACAAGTTAAAAATAAAATTTAAATATGTGATCAGCCGTTTTAAAAGAAGGATTTTATTGTAAATTATTGTAAAATATTACAGTAAATGTTTTAAAAAACACAAATAAAAATATATGTATAATGCCCTTCACGTCCATTAAATTCATAACTTATTTAAGAAACGGTAATAGTAATTATATTAAATTAATTCAAATTCGAATAAAAACTTTCAATTCTTCTTTCACAAAAACATTTAAAGTTCTTTTGAATCAAGTGTGGGATTTTCATTTGCGAGATTTTATTGGGATTTAGAGGGATTTACTGGGATTTAATAGCATATTTAATTCACTGTATATTTCTTTACAACAAATTATATTCTTAATGTAAGCCACTAAATCACATTGAATCCCATCGTCCTTGTTTTTAACACAATATTTAAGGTACATAAAGGACAATAATTTAGATTAATATTTTTTTTTAACAATTTGTCTTTCTAGACGCTGTTTTCAAATCCAGTTTTTTCTTTATGCTGCAAATGGAATCAAAATTGAATAAAAAAAACTCAAGGTAATTAAATTACACATTTAAACAACACAACAAAACCAATAATGTTAAATTATTTGAAATGCAAATAATAAAAAATACTATTTTATACTTTCAAGGCTAAACAGAATTCATACCAAATGAATATTCGGTACAATAAGGACAGCTACTGTGATTAACTGAAGAAATCAACTTTAAATGACAAAAAATACAAATGGATAAATAAATATTTTAAATATTTAACTCAAGGTAGCTAACTGCTAATTGCTTAAATCTATTATATGCGTGGTTTTAAACATATGGCTGGATTTGCTGTGATTTAATGGGATTAAACTGTGATGAGATTAAAATAGACTTTGACAGAAAATATTTTAAACAATTTAAAAAAAACAGTCGGAAAGTATTCAAATCTATAGTTCCATTAAGCGATAAACTTTTGGGTCATTCACAAAGGACGAGTTTTTTTTTTATAAAAAAGAGTTTATTAATTTATTTATTGATCAAATATTCTATACCAGCAGGTTATAAAAATCCATTTTTTGACTTCATTCGCCATGATTAACGGACAGCCCTTTTAGAAACCAAAAAACTTTGCGAATTTATTGCGAGCGTAATGTTCATAGAATCTTTTCACTGCTCATGCAATTTAAAGATTTTTAGACGCTCTTTCGAATGGTAATATTTTTGGAATCCGACGGTCCAACTCCTCATCCCCTGGGGCCAAAAACTTTGAAAATTGAGTTTATCCCTTAATGGAGCTATAAACTTCAAAATTTATCGCTTAGTGGAGCTATAGATTTGAATACTTCCCGACTTAAAATACAATTCAAATGTTATGACATGACAAACAATACTGCAGTGATTTTAGATTTTTTTTGCTGGATATTAAAAAACAATTTAAGACACAAAATATGAGAAAAAACACACATTCACCCGGAAGAGATTTTTGATCCTCTTTTGCATTAAACGACATTATAATATCCCATATGAAAAATAAAAAGCAGAACTCTATAATATACAGGGTGTTCTTTAAATTAAATTAGCCATTTCCAAATTATGTTTTTAATACATCCAGTAACTTTTTTAAATAGATACCTCATTTTGAAGAAAAACTATAACTTAAAAATATAAATTGAATATTTTTTTTCAAATTTGCATTTCAAATTGTTCTACCTTATAATGTATATAGCATTCGAAATGGTTGACAAAATAGGAAATCGTAGTTTGTGTCTTCACAATTTTGTTTATCCTGTAAAATGCGCGAATACTATTAGGCGTTTGGCCAACCGTGATTATTATTTAATTGTGGATATTTAAATTATTTTACTCTTTTATTTTTTTACTATTTCAGACATTTAAGAACATCACAGAAAATCACAGAAATTAACTACGGTATCCGAAGAAAAGGACATTACTTGAAACATCTAGGATTTTTAGCTACAGAAAAAGAAGAAAAAATTTAAACGTAAAAAATCTGATAGAGCTTAAACAAGACTATTTTATCATCATAATGAAAAAATCGTGAGACAAAAATAATTTTTTATCTACCTACTTTAATTTATTGAAACTCTAGTTATGGACTAAATATATTGAAAATGCTGTGTAAAACTTTAAGGCCATTTTTGATACATAAACACTATAAATATTTTGAACCACATAAAAAAACAGGTTTGGCAATAATAGAAGAATAAAAATTTAATTTAAATGAAGAATTTCTTAAATCTAAGGTCCAAAATGATCTTTTGACTAACATCAAAAATGCCTCTAAATTCAAAATCACTAAATATTGAAACTTATACAATATAAAATTAGCCAAATTCAGTAATATCAAGCTTGAAAATTACTACAAACATTTCTTTAAAGGTTTTCCTGGGATTTAGTAGATGTAATTAGCCACTTAAAAAGAAGTTGATCAACGTGCACTAACTTATCCTGAATCTTAATTTTTTTTCAAAAACAAATTGTTCCAAAACTGCTGATACCTTTAATGCTTATATTATTGTAAGTTGAAACTACGTCGTATCTTGTTTTTCTTTAAATGTCCAGAATTAGTGTTTGGTATTAATACCAAAGTACTTCCTAAGTTCTTCTGGAAACTCAAGTGGTTTTAAAGTTCAAATTCGTTGAAACAAACGGTCAAAAATATTCCGAAATTACTCCGCTTTTTCATTACTCGGAACTTTAGATATTAAAATCCCATTTTGAATTCATTTAAATGCCTTAACGTTCTAAGATTTTCACTTAGCTGGATAAATGACACTAAAAATTAGGCAAGTGATGTGACTACCACAATTTGATGCAATGAAGTCCGGCCTTGAGCAAGCTAATTTTAGCTAATTTTGTACACGAAAACACATGCAGAATACAGAATATTGTACTGGTAAACACTCAAAGCGTTGTTGAAAACTTAGGCAAGCCAATGTCATCATGTTATTTAAAATTGTATAAGTATAAGCCAATAACTAACAGTGCTTGTACAAACGCAATTGCCTTGCAATTCTCTTAACACAGATTGTATGGTTAACTTTATATATTTTTAATATTGTTTATAAATCATTAAGGTACGAATGATACAAGTAAACCCCAGCTTGGACTGAAATTAACATTTCATTCAGTAAATAGATACCAAGTTCTTAAAATAACAAAGATTAGAATTCTAATCTTTGTTATTTTAAGAGATTAAGAGTTTTAAAAATTTTGGAAAGACATTCATGTCTTTCCAATTTCAATCAATGAATGTTCTTCAATATTTACATTAATCTCATGGATAACTCACCTTGTTTTACCTAGTGACTCATGTCTGACTATAAAAGTTTGAGTGGCTTACCATTGTACTAGTCCTTCCTAATAGGTGGATTGTCCATACATTAGCTGGAAGGCCGCATGGACGCTTAGCAAAGTCGAAAAGAAACAAATATGTAGGAATTTGCTCATGTAACTTGCGTTTTGTTTAGTGTAGTGCGTCAAAGCTAGTTGATAGGCCATCTAGTTCCACCCAATGGTAAAGTTTGAAAGTTGCTGTCTTAAAGCTGCAGTTAAATTGCGATTATACTAAACTGTAAAAATCTTACCAGTAACGAAGTTAATCTGGCGTGGGCTTCCATGAAAGTACAAAAATTTAGCTACTCAGAAATTAGCTACGTTTTTGAATTTGCTAAACGAACTGGTTAAGTAATAAGATTTTTTAACCTGATCAATGGAACCAATAACAAATTTAAATTCTCTGGGGTGGGTAGTAAATTTTTTTTAACTTTTCTAAAAGTTGGAACTTGAAATATGATTACACCCGGTCAAGTTTTACAACTTCGATAAATTGCTGTGTTAGCGGGAATTTAAATAATAAAAGATCTGCTCATTAAAATATTATCAAATGCCAATATCAAACACACTGGTTACAGATGTTTAACTAGCTGCACTCCCCGAATAAATAAAGATATCTATCTCTGATGGTGAAATCCAATTCCTCTACAGAATCTTGACACGTATCTCTTGTTAGTTCCTTTTCGAAATAGCCAACAGTCGACAACAAGTCTTCGTACCTAGTGTTTTGTCTGTCTCCCCAATGGTATTCTGGGGCAATGACGAATGCATTGTTGGATTCCATCAATCCAAATGCCTGCCTTAAATTAAACTTGTAGGACTCGATGGATATTAGTACTGGGTATTATTCACGGAGAATTAGCTACCTCTATCGCTGACCGATTTTTTACACACAAGAAGCAGGTTTAAAGTGTAAAGATAGCAGGTAGATGTAATTAATAAGTAATTTTGGGTATTCGGAATAACCGGTTATATTATATTTCAATTTATATTTTTATTGTCTGCTAAATTTTAGAAGAGAACATTTTAGTGAAGAAGTTGAAGGTGCAAACTACCGGAGATAACTGGCGAGACTTTTTAGTTCTTAGCTCGAACGTTTCGCCTTATTATCTTGTCGGTAAAAATATGAAAAATGCGATTACAACATTGTGATAATGCAGTTGTAATCTGCATTATCACTACAACCTAAGCCTCGGGCAAATAAATCTACAAGTTAAATATTACTTATAATAAGACAAATGAATGTCATTGAATGCAGGATAGAAATAAATGTAAGTTTACAGAAAGTTGTATTCTGATAGCCATGTGTCGTCAATGTATGATTTAGCACTGATGCATAGACGTGATACATATTTTTTGTTATTGATTCCTTGGCCGAAAATTAGAGTTTTCCCTTTGCCAGTGCATCCTTCCGTCAATGTATTTTATTAAACTTTAGTTTCCATTGTGGTGGACATTAGCTCATCAACAATTACCAAAGCATTGAGACAATTACCTGAAAAAACTTGCGAAGTCCATCAATAATTAGGTAGTAGACTGCAACATTTTGAGCTGAAACAAAAGTAATAAAAATTAAAAAATTAAAAAATAATAAACAATCGGATACAATAATAGAAAAAAACATTACCTTCGTAAACCTCTTGCATGTTATCGTCCTTGTTATTCATATAGTGATAGGCCATCGTATCTG
The DNA here is from genome assembly GCA_034698485.1 of Vertagopus arboreus. Classification (NCBI taxonomy): domain Eukaryota; kingdom Metazoa; phylum Arthropoda; class Collembola; order Entomobryomorpha; family Isotomidae; genus Vertagopus; species Vertagopus arboreus. Next base: position 6,155 of record JAQGBQ010001136.1, read on the forward strand.
GCAGGGAGGGTTCAAGCACTTCATGTCACCTGCCTGGTAGATGATGCAAATTTACTTGTCTCTGCACATCAAGGCACCTACACTGGGGCAGACAAACGTGTCTGCCTTGAAGCTTCCATACGGCAGGGAAAAGGCAGCTGCCTCGTTTAGGCAGTAGGAACCGTTCAAGGGAAGTTGAACGTAGACTTTGCCCTTGTTGGCGCATTTCAGGCAGTGTAGCTGCTCCTGATAGTCCATGAACTTTAGAAGCGGAAAGTTGTTTCCCAACATCTTAAAGCTGCTGGACAATTGCAAAGTGGCCAAAGCTATAAAGGCCAAGCAGATGATGATGCACATAGTCTTCATTTTTTTGTAAACACAAAAACACAATTTTAATACAAAATCAAAATAATTAGAATGTAGAAACACTTACGAGTTTTTCAAAGGAGCGAGTAGTGTAAAGCTGGCTGTTTGATGATTGGCATGATGCTCGTACAAGAAGGCTGGAAACTGTTTGAATATACAAAATTTTCGCACATCTGTATGTTGCTTTTTTAAATTCAGTTTAACCCTGAACTTTTCAGCAAAGTCCCGTTAGTTGCATAAGCCTACGTGATTACCCAAGTCATTTAGCTGGTGCAAATGCATAATAATATTTATCACGTTTTTGTAAGAATGAGTACCATGGCTTTTGTCAAACTTTAATACTAAACGTATTAGCCAAGGTAAAGGTTGTGGTTGCCTGCTTTACTTTTTAGATTGGATACAAAACAATACCCTCCTCCATTATTATGATCAATAGATATTGTTATTAAGATTTCTAATTAGTTATTGTAAGAAGTATATAAATATTATATGCAATCTCTTCTTTGTATGTTCTTATGGAATTAAAGATTACGAAGGCTTTGTGAGGATTTGATACAACTCTTTATTGCTTTACTATCAGATTACAACTCCCAGACATTCTCTTATTTTCCTTACTATTATAATTACATTGCAAAGGTACTTAACCTTGCCATCCAGACAGTATGCAGTTAGTGTTTTTATACTGCTTGTAATGTGGTGTAATTTTGCTTACATTATGTCCTTAAAACCGTACATTCTCGGGGCAGTAAATTAATTACTACGAACCCATTTACATAGAGAATGGTTCTCGTCGTCAGTTAGTGATCGAGTCCTTTGGAGTCGCGGATTAAGAAAAATATAATTGTCCTCTGCGTCTACTCCTTCATCTGATGAGATGATCATCAGGTCGTCTTCCGCGTCGGATATGTCCAAAACTTCTGGAGCATATTGTAGCGTAATAGTCCAAAATGTTTCTGATATATATTCTTCCGGGGAAAATGGTGAGGCTCCAATAGGTGGAGCAGCCTCCATCATGTATCCGTCATCTGAATATTCAGAATTCGGGTAACAGGCGTTCTCGTAGTCCTTAAAAGTCGGAGATCCATTAGTTAGAGATCCTGAACGACCCAAAAAGGTTAGGGACACTGTGTGGTTGTCCGAGGTATTAAAACTTGGAGACACTGGTACAAATTGGAATAATACGAAGTTGTTGAAGAAATCTCAAAGTGCTGGATTTCTTGGCCGTCCAAGAAATCCGAAAATGTTTCAGCCTCGTAATGGATAAAAAGGTGTCGGCGTGCGTACATGATGGGGACTTTGAAATGTTTGTGTGTATATAGTACAATCGTAAACTTGTAAGGGTTTGTAAACTATGTTATTAAAGAAAAGATGGTTGATAATAAAAATAATTATTATTCACGGTCCGTTGGTTAGTTTATACATAGGTAGGAAAAGTTCTAAAAACAGATAGATTTATTTCAGGAAGCTGTACAAACGTTAGACAATTTATTTAACTCTCAAAGAAATAATCATTTCGCGAAAAAATCAATCCAAGATTCATCTGTAAATACTACCGGTCTTGGGCTAGTACTTGCATCATTTTCTCTAATCTTTCGTAAGTACTTTCCCCTCCACGCTACAATATCGTTTCGCTGCAAGATAACATCTCGGAGATTGATTTTACCAAATTTATATCCGAGTCTGTACATCAATTTTCTAAAAGTGTATAGTGAACACTTCCACTGGGTCACTTCTGTACTTGAACTCGATCGTTGAGCTTCATAGTCGTCAACCATTCTTCGTGAAAACTCTTCAAGAATATAACTTAAAAACGGTGCTTGATTTTTTGCATAAAACGATTGTATTGTTCTGTGGAGGACTTTAACTCGAAATCCATCAAGCTTGCATTGGGGTTGAGCTTTTGGTCTTGGTCTTTTTCGACCGTGTGGGGTGGCAATGTTACCAGTTTCGTAGTTCTTTTGAATTTGAGTCACTTTAGAATTTGCAATATTTACAGCTTTAGCAGTAAGCTCACGTGGCGGAAAGTTGAGAAGGGTTGGATCTTTTTTTGCTTCCGTAAAAAAGAACTTTAAATTCAGTACAATTTTTTTAAAAGTGCTTTGAATAGGGATGCCTTGATGAGAAAAAGGGAAATTCAATGTGGTTTCGAGGAACTTGCAATCGTTTGGAAGTTTGGGTCTTGGGATGCCATGTGCGAAATTGTCCAATTGCATTGTTAATGTTGTTTTAGAGCATCGGTTTATGCTTCAAAATCGTTTTTGATTGGGATGATCCCATGTATTCTAATCCTCAAAGGCAGCTATCATATTGTGATCTGCAACCACTTGAGGCCTAACTAGTAGCCATTTCTGGAACATTTTACATTTGGATTTAGGACAAGAGTCACCTAGCAGAATTGAATCTTGTAAATACTTAGTTATGGCTATTTCTGTCACTTTCTGGATTAGGGTTCTTATATATCGGCTCTCGGTGTTCTTTCTTAAATGTAGCTTCTTGACTTCTGACAGATGCTTTTTATATTCCGGAACAAATACAAGAGCTACACCAATCCTTCTATCTACTGCACTTTGGATTTCCGTAGGTTCATCATGAGGAATCTGGACGTTGTTGTTTATCATACCAAGATGGGGTTCGTATTCGTGAATACCGACAACAAACGTTTTGGCAACTTCCTTTCCAAATTGCTGAACACATTTTACCGTCTGATCTAAGTAATCTATTACCATAGTTATTTCAGGAACTTCCTCCCCTAGAATAAATAGTTGTAAAAATCCAGTGAAGGTCGTCGGCCTTTATCGTTTTTTTTTTCTTTTATGGCAAGCCAGTAAGTTCTCCACAAAAGAAAAGTAAGGTTTTTCATCATTTCGGGTGAGAATTTCATTAATAACAAGTCTACAAGTTCCAAATTTTCTTGGTATCATAGGTAAAGCTACATCTGGTATAGGACATGACCCAGCTTCGTCAATAAAAGAAGTTGAAAGTACTTCACTTGTACTCTATTGATTACAAAATTCTTTGGTTAGTTTGACTTCAACATACAATTATTTTAATATATTTAAAATATTTTTTTACCGGTAAGGGTTCAGACGTATCTTTAGGGATTGGCTATGGATCACTACTTTTGTCTCCTTGGTCAATGCCTTCAGCCTATTATAATATTGAAATAGTTTGGTATTACGCCTGATCAAACAAATAATGAAAATACAAAAATATTCTTGTGATTGATTACCGGTGCGGGTATTGCCGGAACATCAAACACTCTAACATTACAATGACCTAGCCAAATGTTTTGAACTAAAGTAATCCAACGGTTTTCCAATTGTCTCCCCCGATTTATATCTGACATGTCCAGGTCCTGGTTTTTGTAAACAAATTCCTCCAGAAAGTACATGGTTAAACTGGGTTGAAAATTGTTTCAATAGAAATAGAGTGATGACGTGTATTTGAAACACGTTGCTCTCTCGAAAAAAAGTTTACTCTCTAACTTTCTAGGTTTTTACGGTTTACTGTTGTTTTTTTTCAGTCTTTTTCGTTTGTAAAATCTCCGATTTTTACAAGAAATTGAAAATAGTCTCAGATAACCCCAATTTTCGGGTTTTTGTTTTGCTTTTGAAAACTTTAAAAAACTTTTCAAACTTTCTATTTCTTGCCAAATTTTCACACAAATTTAAATTAAAACAGTCTACTACACACTTTAAGGATTCGATGAAGTCACAAATGATTTATTTCGGATACAAACTAAATTATTGAATGGAGTTCAATTATTTTGCACAACTATCAGAGATTAAACTTTTGTTTCAAATTTTTATCTATTTTTCTAACCGAATTTTGCACAAACTTTTAAGCAAGTAATATGAATTGAAGGAAGTTTTTCACACTACGAGTATAAGTTTTGATTGGAAGTTTCCGGAAGAACCCGAAAAAACCGATTTTTGGGTAACTAAGGTTTTAGTTACAGAAGTTATTGAATAATTACAAGTAATGAAAATTTAAATTACACCGTAACGCTTAAAGACACGTTACACATTATTCTTTATTAAGAATTCGGCCGCTTTGCCACTGAGTAAGCTTGTCTGACTTCCACCTTGGCCAGAATGTTTTGTATTTGTTGCGTACTGATTGCTAGGGGTATCAGTAGACTACCCTGGAAGCATATCAGGATGCAAGGAGAGTTACTTTTGCCAAAAAGCACCTGGGTGAGACGGCTTTAAGTCGAATAGTGTCTCAAGCACAATGTTTATTTAATGCAAAGTCTCGGCTTTATATATAAAGTGAGTACGTCATACGTATAGGTATTATGGGAAAGTCTTGAAAGTTCAAGGAAAAGATAAGTTAATATTATCCAACGAACGTAAGCAGAGTCTTTTGGGAAAAGCCAATTAATAAGAGCTTGAGAAATAGTTAAGGTTACACAAGTACCGATCCAATTAAATATAATGCAAACAATTAGACATCAATTTAAAGTACCTGTTTTAATGACAGGTTCCCATAACATTAAATCACATATAACTATACAAGTATTCGAGTACCCACCACACAAGGGTTCATCTAATGTTAATTATATTACATCAAGCATTATTAACTCGTAACATATTTGCACCTTATGAGTCCACAATAGTGGATGTGGTGAAGATAATTCCTTCTGCTTCAGCTATGTTGATGTTGAGGTTGGTATGCAAATGAGGTGGAATATGTACTTGAGGTACATTCTCACACCCTGATGGTGTAAGTAGAATAAAAACAAAGAACAGATGGTTTTGGGTTTTTATATTCGATTGTCAACGAATAAAAGAATTATCCGTGTGATTTATTCAATAGTTTTTCTGTTTTTATACAAAAACAAGGCCGTAAATTGACGTCTAGTGTTTTGAGTTAAGTTAAAATGTAACTAGAGACTATGGGAAATAGTTTCCATTCTAAATTGAATATTTCAAGATTAATAAGAGTATAATGTTTTTTTCCAGGAAGAAGAAAACAATAAAGGTATTTACAACGTTTTGGAAAACCTTGACTTACATTTAAACAAAACGTATACACTACGTATTAAAGACATCAAGTAATATTATAGTAATAATTAAATGTTTTTTTTTTATAAATGTGATTTCACGAATGGATTATTATAAATGTTATTTCGTGAATGGATTTATATAAATGTGATTTCATGTATGGATAAACATCCAGATACACATCCAAAATCAACAAGATATTTTATTTAATAAAATACAACCCATATTGTCAATTTGATTGCCGCAGGAATTTTTTAAATTTTTTTTGCCGACTAGGTGGAGTTTTAAAGTGGTGACCAAGTGTGATTTTTGTGTATTTCTATCTGTTAGACAATGGCTGTTGGTCCGGGTTTTTAGCAAAACATATAACTATAAATAAATACATAAAGCTGTTGCAATCACATGTATCATGAAAATATTACATGAATCCTTTTTATGATCTTCTGGTTTTGTTTTTATTTTATTTGAGCAAGTAAAGTTGTCTTCAAAATCCTTAACTGTGTGGTCTTTTTCATCGAATGTTTTACAAACTGGTTTGTCAAAAGCGAGACCTACGACTAATACCAGCTTTGAAGAGTTGATAAGACACCGGTATCAGTAACTCTGAAGAGAGCTTACGAATAATAGTTTGTAAAATCCAAATGTAGAATTTATTGTTGTTTTTTGATGACGCTTAATGTTCCATAACGATTTTTGGTTATGAAGTATGTTATGTTATGTAGGCAAGGTGTACAAAAACTGACATATTTAATCATGTTATCAGTGCACTGTAGGTTTATGTTTAATTAATCTCTACTCGGAGTAGTTTTATTAGTGGTCTGTCATATAGTAGTTTTATTGGTAAGGATCATTCATAAACTTTTAGATTAGTTAAAGAAGAACAAGATGCAGCTATATAAAGGGTGCAGAACGTTTAACCAACCGTTTAACCAAGGAAGTGGAAGCCACATACAAGGTCATTACCACGTAAAACAAGCATTCAGGCATGAATGCTTGATGTACTTTAATAAATGAAGGTATATCCATATATATGTATGTCAGTGGATCTTATTACACTTCAAAAAAAATAAAAGATATGATGAAGAATGATTTAAGATAAAAAATAACTAAATTTTATCAAGGAATGGTTTTCATTCAGAGAATCTCCGGACTATGCGATAAGTAAGAGACTAAATCTGGCTCATTATGGCGAGAACAAGCCAGAGTTGGCTCACAGTAGGCTATCGGGCGGCTAAACACACTATTAAGGCGCACTCCAGCTCTATGTAAACAACAAAAAAAACCGCTTTTTAGATCTGCTTTGCCTAAATCCCTAAAGTTAAAAATTTGATATTATTTTTTTAGAAATAAGAGCAACTAAAAATATTGATGTAAATATTAAATGTATTATGAAATTACCTGATCCTTTTGAAAGGCAGCTTTTAAAATAATTATATTAAGTGCAAATAATTAATAGAAATATAATTAGATTCCTTCAGATCTGATAAGTTGACTCGGAATTCCACACACATACATTACATGAAGATATAATTTTGTTACACTAGAACATTTTAAAAACTCTGATGTTTAAACTGGTTTGAAGAAGAAGCTTCTTAAGATTTTGTTTGCTTTAGTTACAGACATAGTTAGCATAGAATTTTTTTCAATTATGGTAATTATAAAAGTTAAGTCTGTTGAAATGTTGTATTCAAATGAGAACTAGACTTTTTGTTTGCTTTAAAAAGTTGCAGTAGCTTGTCTAAGCCAAGCACACGAATTTACAAAA
>JAQGBQ010001137.1:0-13266 GCA_034698485.1 Vertagopus arboreus
TATAATAATAATAATATCAGACACTTCTACTACTACTACTCGTTTACATTGAATTATCTCAATCATATTCATATCATATTGCTATTGCTATTGCTTCTCAACTATTCTCAAGTTCAAGCTGAATAAAAGTCTTCAATATCAATAGCCAAATAGATATTGCGTGTCGTAATCTACGGTGCCAATCAATTACCTCATAATATTTCTAAATTATTTAAACCTACTACTCCTCCTGAAATTAAACACTTCATAGAAATAGATTCGTCAATAAAATTAATATCGATTATTCAACCTTTAAACTTTGATAAATAATGGAGATTATGATAAGATTTTGCTTTAATTTTGTAGAAAAAAACTATAAATTACAATTCTCAGTGTTAAAAACATAACGTTTCTATATCAAGTCTAGATTAACCAAATAGGACGTTAAATATTTAATCAAAATTGCCCTATGGGGTCACCGGGTCACGAAAAAGTACAGAAGGGGCCAAAACCTTATCTATCGTTCGGACAGTTCCTTCATTCTCTAAATTTATAAATAGTCATAAAATATCCGAGCTTTAAATTTGCTTTTTATTTATTTGACCCATTCGGGGTCATTAGATCTCTTAGGTGCCTGAGCAGTCCTTATTGCCAATTGCCAAGATTATATTGAGCCCCTAATATGCACATTTTTGTGTCAATTTTGCTTTCCCAAATTTAACATTTAATTAGATAGGAAAAGAAATCAAAATGAAATAAAATTCACTATGTGGTGTCTCGTGGACTACGACAGTTGTGGTAAAAGGAAGCGGAATTCCTCTGCAGCTTAAAAATCGAGCGTTCTTCTTATTCCTCCGATTAAATCACCCATTTAATCACAATAATAATAAATAATAATATCAGCAAAGGATTACACAATCCCATGTTCAAGTACACTCTACACTACTAAATAGAAAGTATCAGATATCTTACATCTTAACTCTTTTCTAAGTATATTCTGCATATTCATAAAATTATTTAATTCAGACTCATCATAATATTTAATATTTTAAGAGATAATATTATTCATTTTAAGGCATCTGTGTTTTCATTCAGAAATCCTGCTCTTAATTCATCAATAATCGTACACATATTTATATCACCTAATCTTTATATTAAATTATATTTAAATCTGGACTCACTATTATCATTGTGACTTGCCCCCTTGGACATTGGCCCATGGGGTTTTATGCCGTCCATGTCGTCTCCGAATTTTAAAAATAGTTCTATGATTTATTTTCTAATTATCATGAACATGTGGTCAATATTTATATTATATTTATATCGGTTTAGTAATTAATAATCGATAATCTATATGAATATGGGCTAATTGATTGTCACCTCGTCGTCTCTACTTTCTCCTGTTCTAAATATTAATACTGTATTAGTAATACAAGGTCAAACAAAACAGATTTACATGAATTGCTTATCTACATTTTCCTCTTTTCTCGTAAGCTAAAAACCTTTAATATTTCTAGCAAAATGTTTGCACTAAACAAACCCATTATTCTTATCTAACTCACTACTTATCTATATTCTAGATGTACAGTTACAGCTCGATGAAATGAACCTGTTGCAGCATATATATATATAAAATAAACGACAATTAATATTGACCTTACACTCTTGACTCTAAGCTTTTTCGCCGGTTTGTAGAAAATCAATCTTAAAATAGTACAAATAACAGGTTTTGGTTAAAAACAGCGATAATTAGCCAAAATAGGTGAAAATTGAAATCAGCGTGAACTGACGAAAATCATGGTCAACTGGCAAAAATTAGCTTAAACTGATGAAAATCAGCGTTAATTAGACAAAATAATTGTAAATTGATAAGAAATTAGCGCTAATTAGCCAAAATGATTGTAAATTATTAAAAATCAGCGTTAATTAACCAAAATAATTGTAAATTAATTAATAAGATTTTTAATAATTTACAATTATTTTGGTTACTTAACGCTGATTTTTAATAATTTACAATCATTTTGGGTAATTAGCGCTGATTTCTTATCAATTTACAATTATTTTGTCTAATTAACGCTGATTTCAGCGTTAATTAGCCAAAATCAGCGTTAGGACGTCAATCGGTTCTTTAAACATTGCCTGTAACTATATCCAACATTGCCTGTATTATTTATTAGCCCGTATTAAAAGACATAATATTTAAAAAGACTTGCCTTTTTGAATTAGTTGAATTCTTCTCTCCTTCTTACTTTAAGTTATCTTCTTGGGTCACAAAGACGATTTGAAATCCTCACTGGTTTTGTTGTTGTTGCAATTATTATTATTATTATTATTATTATTTTCACTACTAACTGACTATATTTAAAGCTGGCTTTACATTCACTTGTTCACAGTTAGTTAGTCACTCTCCAGCAAAATTCCAGATTCTTGAACAAATTCTCAGATTTCCACTCTAGTTTTCCAATGATTTCTGTACAAAAAAATATCCAGGAAAAACATTTATCAAATTATTCAAAAATTCATTAAATTAGCTGGAAATTTTTTACAGCAAAAACTGTCTACGGTCGGGTAGTTTTACTTTTTATATCTCCATTACGATATTACTCAGGTTTTTATATAAAAAAATTGCCTGTGAGTTTTAAAATGAATTTTGCTGTCGAAAAAAGTGTAGTAAAATTTATAAATTTCCGAGATAAATCAGCGTTAGTTAGTAAACATCTGGGTTAATTAGCCAAAATCAGCGTAAACTGGCAAAAATCAGCGTTAATTAAAAAAAACAGCGTTTTTGGACATCAACCGGAAACTATGAAAGAAAACAAGTTTTTTAAAAGGCTATTTTAAGCTATTTATAACTAATGGACACAACTTGATGTAAAGTTACTCTTAAAATAACTTAATTTTGAAACGAATCTCGAAATATTAATTTAATTCAAAATTTCTGAACATTTTTAGCAAAGTTTCCGTGTTTCTCCCCGACTGAATTTTAATTTCTTGATTTTCCTTCTGATTTACGATATAAAAATGGTTTAAAAATGCGGAAATATTCTTACCTTTTATCTCTCGGAAATGTTGAATGTTCCCGTCTCGTTTTTTTTATTTTCTTCACGTAAATTGAGCTAATTTTCACTGGATTTTTCACTGGATTTTTTAATTTCTTTGAACTTTAAGAGTTTTTTTTAAGTATGAAAAATACAGGGTAAAATGTTGAGGGTAACTATAAGGTGTTGAATACTGATTGTGTGGTTATCTAATGTTAATTATTATAATTAATTAATAGGGGATTTAATTAATTAAAAGTGGTGATAATTTTTGTGAAATTTGAGGTGTTTTTTTTGTGTCTGGAGAAGAAGAGGAAAAGAAGAAGCAGAACTGCCTTGGTTGGCCTCAGCACTGAAAATGAATCAACAAACCCGCCACCAAAATAAACTCTCTATGACAACATTCCTGGACAAAGAAAAACAAATTTTGTGTTTCCATGGAAACCATTTCTTTTTGAAGATTTTCTAATAAAAACTTCAATTAAAAATACAATTAAAAAACCTGCGCTAAGATTCTACTTTATTTCAATTTTTTTCTCGAAAAATCACAAAAAAAAAATTAATACAAATGCTTAAAAATAGTTAAAAAAGTTCCCAAATATTTGTTTTCAATTAAAAATATTTTTTTAGAATTTTACCAAACCTACAGTACAGAACTCTAAATAGCCCGAGCCTAGGTTAAATTATATCTTACTCTCTATGCTAAAGGATTCCTGGACAAAGAAAAAGAAATTTTGTGTTTCCATGGAAACCATTTTTTAAAAATAGAAAATGCTAAATAGAAAATAATATTTTGTATTTTCGGCACTTCAGTCTGAATGTATTTTGAAGTCCTTGTATTTTGAATTTTGAGCACCCCTGCAAAAAAATACTATGTAAAAGCCTACAGTCCAGAACTCTATATAGCCCGAGCCTTTTACATTCTTTAGGCCATTTTACTCGAAATCCCATAGCAACTAGCATTGATATTTTTAGCCCCCACGGGTCAATCATTCAACCGATTGCACCCATCTTTGAACTTATCACAGCCCTTGGTATAATACGCATTTTAAGCCCAACACGGTCGAAATCGGTCCAGTGGTTCGACCGCTATCGTGTCACAAAAAAATCAGACAAACAGACAGACAGAAAAACCAATCCCATAAGCCTTGGCTCGGGCTAAAAAGCAACAACATTTCTGCCAATTCAACTTTGGGGTATTGTGAGTATTAACGTTAAATGCGGGAAAGTTTTGAATTTCTTACCGCCTGCAATAAACAATGAAAAAATTAATTAATTTTGTTTAATTCTTACTCGTAATTAATAAAGGATTATTGTTAAATTACGACAGATTAAAAGCATTTCTAAAGGACGAGTGACAACTTAATTGAAAGCATATATTTTACAACCGTCGTAGCAGAGGTTTGTCGATTCTTAATTTCAATTTGTAAGAGTTTAAAAAAACATGAAAATATTTAATGAATTGCTTTAAAAATATAACCAAATACACTGGGGATTATAAATTAGCATAGGTGTAACTTTGAGTCTCAACTCACTCGCTACTCACTCGCTGTGAAATTAAAAACTAAAAAATCACTCGCCACTCACTCGGTTCGCTATTAAAAAATCAAAACTCACTCGCCACTCACTCGGTCCGCCATTTAAAATCTAAAAATCACTCGCTAATCACTCGCTTTAAAATTCAAAAACTAAAACTCACTCGCTACTCACTCGATCTATAAAAAATTAAAACGGTTAATAATAGTTGTATGTAACAACTATGATTTTTTTTAAAAAGAATAAATATATTTAAAACAATAAATAGATTTAAAACAATAAATAAATTTGAAGATCAAAAATATATTTTAAAATAATAAATTTATTTTCAAATCATAAATATATTTTTAAATCATAAATATATTTTAAAATCATAAATATATTTTAAAACAATAAATGTATTTGAAAATCATAAATATATTTTAAAATAATAAATATATTTGAAAATCAAAAATATATTTTAAAATAATAAATATATATATTTTTTAAAATAAATATACTTTTAATACATAAAAACAATACTCTCTTTAGCGGGATACAACACTAAATTTAATAATTCTTCACTCTGAAAATCACTCGCTCGCTATTCACTCCCTTGTACATTCCACTAATTCTAAAAAATCACTCGCTACTCACTCGCTATGAAATTAAAATCTAAAAACTCACTCGCTACTCACTCGCTCTGAATCTAAAAACTCAAAAATCACTCGCTACTCACTCGGTCTCCCATTTAAATATCAAAACTCACTCCAAATCACTCGTTTTTTTCACTCAAGCGAGTGAGTGGTTACACCTATGTAAATTAGTAATTTAGGCACTTTGATTTTGTTTATTTTGTTTTTCAGAAGTATTCTGGAAATGTCGAAATCAAGGCGATTAAAGTTTGAAGTTGAAGATGAAGAGGCAAGCAAAGGTGACAGGACGATGGTCAATTACTTGGGCATGGACGTTTCATCAATTATGACCCTGCCTGAAGAGGTGAGAATAAGAATTACTAATTTGTAATACATTAATTGAAATTTATACTAGTATACTTTGTACTTAGAAATATCGCTAGTTTGGTTATTTTATTTGCACGAGGGACAACAACTTTTTAGGCCGAATCCAGTTTTGGCTAAAAATCTGACGTATGAACCAGGGACTAGGGTTCAAGCCCGGGTCGCTGCACTTTTTGCATCTTGTTTTCGTGCAATATTGCGCTTAAATTTACATTTAATCTGTACTTAATGAACACTAAATGTATATTTAAGTGCAATATTGCATGAAAAAAAGATGCAAAAAGTGCGGCGACCCGGCCTTGAACCCCAGTCTCTGATTTATACGTTGATTTTTAGCCAAAACTGGATTCGGGCTAAAAAGTTGTTGTCCCCCGTGCAAATAAAATAACCAAACTAGCGATATTTCTAAGTATACTTATCGTATTTTGTTTCACATTTGAACAGGTGCGAAGTTTGATTTTCAATCTAATCCCTCAAAAGGAAACGGTCAACCTTCGACTCGTCTGCAGAGCTTGGAACCAAGAGATGCAAAATAACTATGAATATGACATCAAGAAACTGGACGAGAATTCTCCACATTTCAACTCAATATTGCAACTCCGAATCAAACATTTGGAAATTTACCAACTGGAAAGCACGCCCATTTTGAACTTAGATGGGACATCAATATTCAAACATCCTAATGCAGTCCAGAAACTTTTAATTGGAGAAGATGCCTTCGTTGCTCAGCTAAATCCCCATCTGTTGATCGGTCTCTTTTCCAAAAACCTCCGACTACTTGATGTAGATGTAACCGCAGAAAACTGCAGTTGTCAATCCCCATCTCATCTCTGCTTTGATTTCAAACAATTGAAGCATCTTCGTATCGGTGGAGTTCGTGATGACCCTGACCTATGAAGCATATTCCAGGTGTTGGAGAATTCATCCTTTCCCAACCTGAAGACACTGGAAGTTGATCTAATGAATTTACCAATGACACTCAAAGTGGCAGCCAGAATTGTTGGAAATGTTCTTCGACTAATTTCCAAACAAGGGAAATACTTGGAGGAGCTACTTATCTATGTTTATCTGGAATCAGATCTCACCAAACTCCCAGTTCTGCAAGAAGAAGAGTTACTTCGTATCAAACAGATCACAACGCTTAAAAAGGTCTCTCTGCATAGGCTTCCAGTTAGGTTGGGAATGACTCAGTTTTGGAACGAAGTTTTTTGCAATCAAAAGCAAATGAAGCAGCTTCGTATATTTTTATGTGAATTATCTCTGAATGAATCCGTCTCACTAATTCAGCAGATTACTTTAAACAACTCAGCAACTTTGGAGAAGCTAGATATTGCGGAACTAGAATTATCCCCTATGGATCAGCCCTTTGACCTCTCCATTTTTCAAAATTGTTCAGGACTGAAGGTACTTAAAATGCAGATGCAGCTGAAATATTACTCGATGATTGCGAGAGAAAGCACAGAGGATGTTGTCAATTTTGAGTATCTTCCCCAAAATATCATCAGATTAGAGTTGGAAGGTTTCAAAGTTTTGTCTGAAGAGCTACTAATTGCATTCCGATGTAATAATAATACTAGTGGAGCCAAGGGATTTAAAAAACTCCAGGAGCTGACTCTTACGTATTGTGGCAATCATGGTCCAGTTGGGATCAATGGTGTTGTCTTATATGAAATTATGATGACACCCCGACCGAGTTTGATCAAAGTCTATTTTTATGAAGGAGTTCATAAAGGAGAAGCAGCGTTTAAAACCGTATTGAGTCAATTACAACTTTCTGATGACACCAGTTTTAATTTTAGATTGGGAAGGGATTCTAGTGAACTTGGTTGGAAAAACGTTTGATGGATAATTAAAGTAGTGGATGAATTTTTTCTGATTTTTGTATACTTTTTTAGCATTTTCGAGTATTAACTTAGTATTAAGGTTAATGATTAGAGAGAATCTGAATTTTTTTTTATAAAAATGGAATTTGTCTTCTAAGGGAATCGAACCCTTGACCTCTAATTGCCGGTTAGGTGCTCTTGAAACACTTCCTTGAAAACTTCAGATTTAATTCTCGTATTTAAGATAACACCAATTTTAGATTCAAATGGGATTCTAGTGAACTTGGTTGGAAAAGAATTCCCATTTAACATTAACTTTTAATAATTTAATTTTTGAATTTTGTACAGCTTTTTCGCTATCAAATTCATGTATAACTTCTTCAACTAAAAAATTATTTGTATTCGATTTGACTGTTTTTAAATTTACTTAACAGATAACAAGTTTTTTTATAATGTCAGAATAAGTGAGAAAAATTTGTTTAAATTTTAATTGATTAATAAGGATTTTCTAATTTTTCATAATCGAAATAATTAGTTGTATTGGATAACTATACAATTTTTGAATGGACTTTATAAAATAAAATAAACTTTCGGACAATACTGAATTTTAATTCAGTTTTCTATAAATGAATTGTTTTGCTGATTAATTTCATAAATCATTTACCAGTTAGGAATTAGCATTGCTTAAACCGAATATTATGCTGCATTATTTATTCAAATGTTCATTAAAATCAGCTTTACTACTGATACATACTGCTAATAGTACATTTGCATTCTAGATATACAATCAAGATCAATTAAATGCGGATCTTAAGCTGGATTTAACTCGAAAATATTGAATTTTGAATGAGCTTTATACATAAAATAATATATTAAGAGATAATAATATAAATTAATTGTTTACGTGATTAATTCCATAAAGCATTCAGTAGTTAGAAATTACTAAAATTAGCATTGCTGCATTATGTAATCATATTTAACATTTAAACATTTTCATTAGAATCAGCTCTTAATTCCCATTAAACCCCACAAAATCCCATTAAATCCCTCTGGGAAATACAGCTCTAAAATACATGAGGGACTTTGCATAACCAATGTTGAGGCCATACTACAAATTAGTTATTCATGTTAATTA
Source organism: Vertagopus arboreus (assembly GCA_034698485.1). NCBI lineage: Eukaryota > Metazoa > Arthropoda > Collembola > Entomobryomorpha > Isotomidae > Vertagopus > Vertagopus arboreus. The sequence goes on from JAQGBQ010001137.1 coordinate 8,510, forward strand.
CTTAAATTAATTCTAGTCTAATATTTATTCTAATAAAAATAAATAATAAAAAACCTTAGATTCATACTCAAGTAATATGTGGACAGCCCTAAAGAAGTTTAAATGGTTTTTTATTGGGGTCAAGTGAGACTAATTGTCTCTGAGAAAAAACGCGCTACATTTGAATCTCTTAAAATTTCAGTGAAAATCAAATCGTCAAAATTTTCGTCGAGAATTGCAAATTGAGATTTCCAAATTGAAAGTTAATTTGTTTTTGTTCTTTGTGAACAAAACCAAGAACAAAATTGTGATTTGTTATAGCTTACTTACGTTTAATTAGGGTCAAAGGTTAAGGTGTTAAAGAAAGCACAGAGGCAGCAAGAATTGGCAACAGGTGAGCAAAAAATAGAAAAAAAAAACAAAATGAAAATTGGAATTGCAACTTCAAAATTATTTTTTTTTATTTTTAATTTAATTGTTATTGACTTTAAATTAGTAAGTCAAAGTATTTAATTAAATTGTGAATTGTTGCCTCATCTTTTTTGTCATGATTTTGCATTTTTATTTGTCTGAATTTGTGCGATGATGAATGATGATGCAATGAAACCCGGTTGTGTCATAATTCACTAATTTCTATATTTTTTCGCAGGTATTTTTATTCGACAGTCAAGAGCCAGAGCTCCAGTTATCGACACTTAAATTGACAGAGATTATCGACAAGTTTTCTAAAACATCGCCAGGGTTTAAGTAAATCGACAAGTTCTCCGCAATTTCTAAACAAAACATCGTGATATTCAATATTCTATTGGTTTGAATTTTCTAGTAAAGTAAGTTTCTGGTATAAAAAAGTATCTTTAATTTTTAAAAAAAACTCTTAAAAAATACCAAAATTCTGAATATTTATTCTATTATTATTATTATTATTTTATAGATAAGTATTATAAGAGCAAGAATGGCGCTTGAAGGAGAAGAAGACTACTGTTCGTACTACACGTTCAGTCAGAAGGACATGAGAGAGACTGACCCCGTGACCTGGCACCCTCGGTTCAAGGATGTCACCGTCCCCACCGTTCTTTTCCCAATGCCTGCAGAGTTCGTGAGCTATCTTCGATGTGCTGGCCTGCGACTCCCTAATGACACACCTACTTCTGGTAAGTCTATTTTAAAACACGGAGTGGGGTATAGCGGTTAAATTAACATTGTAGGACAGGGGGTAGGGCTAAAATTAACGTTGTGGGATAGGGGGACGGGGTCAAATTAATTCCAAGCAAAACGTGATGGAAGATGTTCCATGACTGTACTGGGCTATTTTTCCTTTTAAGCAAAAAATAACTTGGATTGTTTAATTTTTTTGCATTACATCTCGCAATTTGCTCAGATTTATTTAAAAATTAACTTTATTCTTAAGTAATAAGTGAATATTAAGTCAAATTCGATTAAATCCTGGGGTGTAACTGTACAAATTCTGAACTGAAAATGCTTTCAGCAAAAACAAAAACTTGAATTTTTGAATTTTTTGCATGATTTTTTGCAATTTTTCCTCAGATTTATTTCAAAATTAGCGTTATTCTCGAGTAATAAGTCAAATTCGATCAAAATCTAAGGACATTTACTTAAAATCGTGTGTAGATTATAAGAATTTTGCACTGAAAATGTGGGAGTTTGATTATTATAAGACTTATATTGATGGACACTGATTATTATTGCTTTTATTTTTGAATTCAGGAACAACAAACGCTGGGATAAGTCCATGTTCGTCAACATCCTCGTGGGACTTAGGGGATGAAGACATAAGACCGCCGACGCCGCCATTTATTCGTCAGGCCCTAGCAGGACAAAATCGAGAGCGCAATGACTCAGACTCCTCGTCCTCAGATGAAGACCAGCCGGAGGAAGACGTTTTCAATTTCTCAGACCTCAATGTTCACCTTAACAGCATTATAAGACTTTTGGGTGGGGCTGTGTTCCCGAAATTGAATTGGAAAGCGCCAAAGGTATTTAATTCTGAAGCGTTTATTTGGGAGTCAAAAATGTGAAAGAAATGGGAATTTTTGGAAAATATTTCTTTGAAATTGGTTAGAAACGGAATTAAAATCTGTATCGTAAGTTGGAAGTGCCTCAGGTATTTTAGTCTGAAGGGTTTATTTCGAATTCAAAAATGTCAAATTTTGAAAAGCATTGCTTTAAAATTGGTTAAAACAGAATTAAGATAGAAAGCTTTCCGATGCAACTTCAGATAGCCCGAGCTAGTGTAATTGTTTAACCAAACTGTTGTCAAAATTATAAATCTCTTCAGAATTGTGGCCTTATATTTAAAAAGGGGGATCTTCGCCCTGTAAACTCAAAGAATACTAAGCACTGGAAAAGGGCCCTTGCGCGGTGTTTAGTATTCTTTAAGCTTACAGGGCGAAGATCCCCCTTTTTAAATACAGGGCCACAATTCAATAGCAATTTTAGCCCACATGGGTCAACCCCTATATCAATTTCGCCCATCTTCGAACTTAGTCTTTAGTTCGACCCAATACACGTATGTATCAAATGATCGGACAAGTTTGAAGAGAGTTATCGTTCGAACAGACAGACGGACAGACCTATTGATTACATAAGCCCTGGCTCGGGCTAAAAACGGATTTAAAAATCTATATAGAAAGTTGGAAGCGCCCAAGGTCTTTAAGTCATTCGGGTTCATTTTGGAGTTTAAAAAATGCACAACAATTTGAAATTTTGGAAAGCTTTGCTTAAAAAACAGAATTAAGATAGACAAACGGATTTAAAAATCGGGGTCGAAAGTTGTAAAATAATAGTTTGTCAACTTAGAGTGATTAATTTTTATTATTTGAAAACACATTTTGGAGAAAATATTTTAATCTATAGTTCAAATTCATTTTATTTAAAAGTACGGGTTTAAAATTGATTAAGAACAGAAATGAGATAATAATTTGTCAGTTTTTAATGATTTTTTTTTAAAAAAAATTTGATTTCTATATTTTAACCAACTGTTAATGATTTGCTAATAAATTCGCAATTTTTTTTAGGATGCTAGATGGATCGCGTTGAACAAATCTTTAAAGTGCTTCCTGCCTGGTGATATTTACCTGCTTCTCAAGAGTTCGACTATAATCGATGGACTTATGCTAGAGCCATTTAAAGTAAGACATATTAAAACTATTTACAATTTATTTGTTTTTATTGTATGTTTTTAAAAATACTAATGTATTTTATTATTGTAATGTATTTACATAGGGTTGTGATGCGAACGATGGTCTTGGAATCAACTATCACTTTGTTCTAAAACGTTGGGTTGATGCTTTTACCTCTGATCTTGAGTTTCGGTGCTTTGTTTGTGCTCAAAAATTGATACGTAAGTCTACAATATGCATTTTAGCCCGAGCTAAGGCTTATGGGATTGATATTTCTGTCTGTCCGTCTGTGACACTGTAGCGGTCGAACCACTGGACCGATTTGGGCTTAAAGGTTGAGCGGTTGACCCGTGGGGGGGTGGCTAAAATTGATTGTTGCTATGAGATTTCAACTAAATTGAGAAAAAGTCGAGAGAAATGGCCTTAAAAATGTAAAAGGCTCGGGGCTATGTAGATTTCTGCACTGTATGTGTTTTATTTGTATAATCTAGTGCAAAAGTGCTTGTTTCCGGGGACATTTGATTAAGAATTTTTTAAAAAAACGGGTTTTGGTTCAGATAAATATGTCAGTTGTTGATTTGTTTTGTCCATAATATTATTCACACGTCCTATAAGAATTCAATTTATTGCTGTATATTGTGATTATTGTTAGTTTATTGATAAATTGAATTTGCTTTGGTTTTTAGTGATATGTCAACGAGACAACAGTCAAGGATTTCCGTCAATTTCGAATAATCGTGATAAAATCATCCAGGACATTCACAACTTCTTTCGGCTCAAGATCTCATCACGGTTTTATCTGGATTACTGTAAGTTTTAAATTGAATTGTTTCATCTATTTTACAATTTTAAAATGTCGGCCGCTTATTTTTATATCTCTATAATCAGTCTTACCAAATTCCCACTTTCAAAAGCTATTTCCCCATCCCAGCTGGGAAATACTGGAAAATATATATTAAAGTAATAACAAGTCTATTGAATTAACTTTTTGTAAAAAGTAATATCGCAGTGATTGGCTTTTTCTAAAATGTTTTATTCTTATTTAAAAAAGGGTTACAAAAAGCTAAAAATTTAACGTCTGTTTCACAGAATTTTTGTCAAAAACGTAGCTATTTTAAAATATTTTCCATAATTTTCTAACGTAAATTCCGCCTGCTTTCCAGTGTGGTAAATATTATTTAGAAACACTGACTATAATTGTTTAGGTATATTAAGAATTTAAGAATGAGATGACGTCACGTCATTTACAGGGATCTACATCTCATAGCTTACGTTTAATTTACGTGTTAATTTGTTGTCTCTTTGTTATTGCAGACGTTTTTGACGTTGTTCGTCAGCATTCAGGACGAGTAATTCTGCTGGACTTTAACGTCTTCGGCTTGCAAACCGATCCGATGTTGACGTCCTACAGGGAACTCAAGCTATTGATGGACGAGACGAACGAAAATGTTGAACGAGGAGGTGCGATTTATTTATTTTTATTTTATGAAAAGTTTAGATCCGTTAACCCTTTGGCATGGCAGCGCTGATATATCCGCATGATTTTTCAAACCGTTGCCTGGGCGTGACTGATATATCCGCATGAAAAATTCAAGCGCAGTCATGGCAGCGCTGATATATCCGCAAGCAAAGTTCAAG